>ML110212.1:7189-29018 GCA_003697995.1 Taxidea taxus jeffersonii | reverse complement strand
GGGGGGGGAGTCTTTTAGGCTTTTCACATAAAGTATCACATCATCTGCTGGAATCAAGACAGTATGGTACTGGCACAAGAACAGACACATGGATCAATGGATCAGAATAAAGACCCCAGAAATGAACCCTCAACTCTATGGCCAACTCATCTTCTACAAAGCAGGGAAGAATATTTAATGGAAGAAAGACAGTCTCTTCCACAAATGGTGTTGATAAAATCAGACAGCCACATGTAGAAGAACCACACACAAAGATAAACTCAAAACGGTTGAAAGACCTCAATGTGAGACAGGAATCCATCAAAATTCTAGAGGAGAACACAGGCAGCAACCTCTTTAACATCAGTCACAGCAACTTTTGGCTAGACTAGTCTCCAAAGGCAAGGGAAGCAAAAGCAAAAATGAACTATTGGGACTTCATCAAGATAAAAAACTTTTGCATAACAAAGGGAATAGTCAACAAAACCAAAAGACAGATGACAGAATGGGAGAAGATATTTGGAAATGTCTTATCAGATAAATACCTAGTACCCAACATCCATAAAGAACTTATCAAACTCAGCATCCAAAAACAAATAATCTAACCAAGAAATGGGCAGAAGACACAAACAGACATTTCTCCAAAGAAGACATCCAAATGGCCAACAGACATGAAAAAATGCTCCACATCACTCATTGTCAGGGAAATACAAACCCAAACCACAATGAGATACCACCTCACACCGGTCAGAATAGCTAAAATTAACAACTCAGGAAATGACAGAAGTTGGCGAGGATGCAGAGAGAGGGGAATCCTCTGACACTGCTTGTGGGAATGCAAGCTGGTGCAGCCATTTTGGAAAGCAGCATGGTGGCTCCTCAGAAAGTTGAAAATGGAACTATCCTATGACCCAACAATTACTCCAATAGGTATTTATATAAAGGATACAAAAATAGCGATTCAAAGGGGCACATGCACCCCAAAGTTTATAGCAGCAATGTCCACAATAACCAAACTATGGAAAGAGCCCACATGTCCATCGAGAGTTGAATGAACAAAGAAGAAGCGGTATATATATTCAATGGACTATGATTCAGCTATAAAAAATGAAATCTTGCCATTTGCAACAACGTGGATGGAATGAGAGGGTATTATACTAAATGAATAAGTCAATCAGAGAAAGATAACTACCATATGATCTCATTCATATGTGGGATATAAGGAACAAAATAGAGGAGCATAAGGGAAGGGAGGGAAAAATAAAACAAGACAAAATCAGAGAGACAAACCGTAAGAGACTATTAACTCTAGGAAACAAACTGAGGGTTGCTGAAGGGAGGGCAATGGGGGGCTAGGATAACTGGGGGATGGGCATTCCGGAGGGCATGTGATGTAATGAGCACTAGGTATCGTATGCAACTGATGAATCACTGACCTCTACCTCTGAAATTAATGATATACTATATGTTAACTAATTGAATTTAAATAAAATACGTTTTTAAAAAAACTTTGTTATTTTTCCATCCAAACTGGCAATATCTTAAAGTAGTTCTTTGTGCGTTCCTAAAGTTTGAATTCCCCTTCCCCTTTATCATCTTTGGATAAAGTTCAGTATGTATATGTCAACATTATCTACTCCGGGGAACTGCAAATTAGCAACCTGTTTTCTTGCCTGTAACCCTCTGATCGTAGCGGTAGGGAGGGGAACAATGTGATTTAAATCAATAGTCCAAGCTTTACAATTTATTCATAGTTTATTTACAGCAAAAATAATTAAATATGTAATTAAAATTAAATGTATGAAAATGAGAGACTGTGAAATACTGGCATTCCTAGTGCTGTTACCATGGGTGAACTTTGATTTTTTTTAAGATTTTATTTTTAAGTAATCTCAACTCTCAATTTAGGGCTTGAACTTACAGCCCTGAGATCAAGAGTTGTACACTCTACCAACTGAGCTATCCAGGTGCTCTTGATTTTTTTTTCTTAACGTTGTCTCTTATTTTTGGCAATTAATATTGCTGTGAATATGTTGGAATCAATGGTCTGACTTTTCTCTCCATCATCCACTCAGGCTGTCCCCTGAGACACATGTGGTATGGCCAAGACCCAGCACCATCATGGAGATAGCAATGGTTGGTTGGTTATTTGTTGGCTTATTTCTCTGTGTCTTCTCCTAAGGGAAATAATTACCTCAATTAGGGTAATTGAGGCTTTTCCCTTCTCTACTAAATATTCACTTAATGGTGCTTCTTTTTGAATTACAAAAATATTGGGTTTATAGAGCCAAGACAGCTAAATTGTAGGTTTCTCCACTCCCTGAAAAAAAATTTTTTTTTGATCTGAAATGAAAGCATTGGGCATTTAAACTCAAGAGAAAAGAAAATATGTGGAATGATTCATGCTCCTTTGGTGTTGGTACAATTCATCCTTGATTTCTTTGCCAGCAATATGGTGGCCATATTTCCCAACCAAATGCAGCCCACATGCCTGGGAGGATGGAAGGCAGAGGAACAAAGACAGACATTGAAGCTAGGAACTAGAGTGCATATTGGAGCCCTTGGCCCAGAATGGACCTCTTCAATACCCTTGATTCTCTTCCCATCCCATGAATGTGTCTCCTCTTCTACAGAGTGAGGACCACTGTACCTGCGTTCTCCCTTTTTTGTAAGGCTGGTGTGAACTAAGTTTCAATCAATATGAGTTTCCAACCTTTCTTTTCCCTTCCCAAATGGGAAAGAGTATTTTGAATTGGGGCTGATCTCAGAATCCTGGTGACAAGGTCCCCAGATTAGTGACTACTCTGTCATCTTCAGGGGAGTGAGTCTGGAAGAAGCCTGGAGGTTCATTGACCATGACCACCACCACTACCTCTCTCCCTGGGGCTAGGAGATCTCTTATAATCTGGCTGCTGATAAACCTGGGTAGCTTGCCTCTTACATTTGACAGCAAAGCCATAACTCTAACTGAACCCAGAGAGTTCAGCAGTAAGCAAACACTCTTCAACGTGGAGAAAACTCTAACTTGGACAACACATGCTCTCCATGTTTGGTCACTAATAGTGATAAGAAACCATCTCTCTGCCAGTTCGAAAGAGTGAAAGAGTTTGATAAAGATGAACAACTATCATTATCACATGATCTGCTCTCTGGAGATAGAGACATTTGTGTATTAATTGTAACAAATTTCTGTTTTAATTTTTCCTTATGATTTTCACTGTGGTCCAATAATACCTACAAAATGCCGCTATTGAGATCCATAATATCTTTCCAGATTATGGGGTGCTTATACGTCACACACATGCATGTACACGCATACGTAATCATTGATGAGGGGTGATGCTAGATCTAGTGTTTCTAAGGACTCATTCTACTCATTTTTTTCTGTCTAGACCGTATTATTTTTCCTTCTGAAACCATCACTGTTGAGGTAACGTCGCCACACTTATGATGCCATTAAAAACAATGCATCCAATTCATGCAAAATAAATTCAGAGACCCATTGGTGAAACTTTGGTTGCTTTCAATTTTACTGTCTCCAGAGGCAGAAGAGAAGGCTGGGGTGTTGCCCCAGAAGTCTTCCCACTAATGGCCCCATTCTGTTCAGTACCACTTACCTGGTTCCCAGCCACTAGCCCACAATATTGTGGCCACGCAGCCTCCTACCAAACCAGAGTCTTTCCATTTGCTGCCATTCTGACTTCCCTGGTGCCTCTTTGGCTCCAGGGAACCCACCCTCTTTGTGGGCACATCAACCCCAGGGCTCCCTGCTGGTGACCAGGTCTCCCCAGTGGCCTCAGATGTACTTTCCGCTGGACAGGGAAGATGACCTGCCAACGCTGATAGCAGTGACACTTGACCTCACTGCCATTTCCTCAGCCCTCTTTGGGGAACTCAGTATGTACTCCAGAGCCCAGCTTCCTTGACCATCAGAAACCAACCTTCTCCCAGGTGCAAAGTTTCTGATGAAGATGTTAACATAACTAATAAGGATGCGTTTCTTAGAAAGGAATTGACACACAGAATAACAATTTCAAATGTCAGTAATGAGGAGGGGAGGGTCTTTGCAGGGAATTAATGGTGAAATTAGAGGTCCCTCTAATTATACAATTTGGGCTCAGTCTAGATTATCTCCTGAGCTCACAGCTATGTTTTTTTCCTTCTCCTGTGACTTTCCTGCTCCTGTGGAAGAAACTACAAGAGCATGCCTGACTATACTGGGAATCAGTAGTTGCCCAACCTCTTGGCTAAGTATATATGCAAGATATATGTATATCTCTATCTATTTGTCTATCTATCATCTGTCTGTCATCTATCATCTATTATCTATCTATCCATCTGCATGGTCATCCATCCATCCATCCATCTATCCATCCATCCATCCATCCATCCATCCATCCATCCATCCATCCATCTTCCTATCTACATACATCTATCATCTATCTATCATTATCATCTATTATCTATCATCATCTGTGCATAATCAATATGTCACTCCTGGAACATTCCAAAGAGTTTATTTCGAAAGTTGAAAGTCTTCTGTCCACTAACCAGATAGTTCAGAATGGGATGAAAACTGCCTTTGTAACTACTAGCAGGGAAGCCTGAGTTCTTGGAAGAAAAAGAAAGAATAAAATTTACTTTCTCCCAGATATAATGTGTGGGCCATCGTTACTCGAGAAAGAGAAATCTCTATTTCCATCCATGCCTTCATGTCAAATGCAAGCCTGCCTTTCGGTTGAGCCTGCCTATGACTAAGAAACACCATGTGGGCTAAACTCCATCTGAGAATCATGTTGCAAGGGAACTGTGGCCCTCCCTGACCTCCAGCTGTGCACCTGTCACATGCAATCCTGCTGGCACACCATGGTTTTCTCCTGCCACGCCCATGGTTGGAATCCTCCCTTGTAAGTGTGTAGATCCTGATGTGTCCTAGGGAACATCAGAGTCTGGATGACAAGTGCTTGCAGGAGTGCCATCTCCTTCCTAAGACCATTCTCAGCTTAAATTGACCCCTCCCTCAGCCCCTCTTACAACACCTTGTCAACACACAACTCTGAATCCAAGGTTATGAACTCATTTGAAATGTAGGCACATCTTCCCCATTTGAAATGTAGGCACATCTTCCCCCTTGGCCTTCTGGATGGTCTTCTTCTCTTTTTATCCCCACGCTCTTCCCTTCCAGAGGCCCAGACCTCGTTTAAACCTACCTCCTCTGAAACACACCCAAGTGATCCATTCCATATACCTTCCCTACTCTGAAGCCATTTCCCATGTGCTAAGAGTGAACCAATACTTCAATCCTTCTTATTAGCTTTCTGAAAATGTCTATATTCTATCTTGGTTTTGAATAACCTTCATAATTGGTTAAATAAAAACAATTTAACAACAAATCATTCCTTTGGTAAATAAAATTGAATTTCTAAGCAATTGCTAACATTTAATTTGAAATAACACAAACATACAATTTTGTCATGAAATAAGTAAAATTGACACAATGTTTTGTTGAGTAGAACAGAAATACAGAATACTGCCCCAAACAGATGTGGCTTGGGGAATTCTTAGAAGGGAGATACTGTGGGGTTGCCATGATTTGGAGACGTAGACCTTTGCCAGCTGTCCTGAATTCTCCCCCATGCCACCCATTCTGATCCAATCAAAAATATAAGCTAGTTGCCTGCAGGATCGTGGGAAGTGTCCTGCTCCAGACACACCAGGAAGATCCCTGGTGATGTGCGATGGTAACGGACTGAAGATATTTTACCAGGTGTTCCTAAAAGGGATTTGATGTGATGCTTCATGACACATGAAAAGGCTTCTTGATGTCTTCTAGGGAGTCAAGACATCTCAACGGGTACTGCTCCTCATTTTCTTGGCTGCGTGTTGTCTAGCTAGAGGAAGAAATGGCAAGTACCTTAATCTGTCCGCACATTATCCTAAAAATATTTTAAGCAGAGAATTATTAATAAGAAAATGCACTACTTTGCAAAAATATTCCACTAATGTTCACGCTGAGGACTGACTCAAAATATAGGGAATAGCCATAGAAGAACCATTTGGAGATACCCTCTAATCACGGCAGAATTTGCTTCAACGTTACTGAATTTCATTACATATGTCAATGCAACACAGTAAGACCTCTCGGGGATCATAAGAGCTACCCATTCTTGGAGAAATAATAACTTAAATGCAGTACTTGTCATGTAGAAAATGTCAACTATGTAAGGTAGAAGAATATAATAAAAAAACAAAATACTCACGGCTTAACGTCAAAACTGGATTATTAGCGATACCTGGCATCAATCTGCGTTCTGTTCATCCCATCTCTTGCTTTCGCCTGGAATGAACTACTGTCTAGAATTTAGAGTATCTAATTTCCTTGATTTTAAAATTCCGTTAACATAAATACGAGTAAGTCTAAATGGTATATATGTGTGTGTATTTGTGTGTGCATATATATAGGGTATTAAACTAGACCCAACCTACAAATATATACCAATGATACATCACCAACGTATCATATATAGTTTGATTGACTGGGTCCTTGAATTTAGTACTTTATTTTTTTATTATGTTGTGTTAGTCACCATACAGTACATTAGTTTTTGAGGTAGCGTTCCATGATTCCTGGTTTGTGTATAACACCCAGGACTTTATATTAACTTTAGTGCTTAGTACTATTTTTAGAGTTCAGTACTCGAGTAGTGCTTAGTACTTTGGCACTAACATTAGTATTTAGTACCTCAGTACTTAGACTTCCTTTTTCACCCAATATTCTGTAAGTTAGATTTTCATATTGTTGTCTAGGTCTGTATTTCACTTTTTATGTTTTTCTTTCTTTTCCTTCCTCCCTCCCTTCCTTCCTTCCTTCCTTCCTTCCTTCCTTCCTTCCTTCCTTCCTCCCTTCCTTCCTTCCTCCCTTCCTTCCTTCCTTCTCTCCCTCTTTCCTTCCTTCTTCCCTCTCTCCCTTCCCCCTCCCTCCCTTCCTTCCTTCCCTCCTTCCTTCCTTCTTCCCTCCCTCCTTCCCCCTCCCTCTCTCTTTCTCCCTTCCTTCCTTGCTTCCTCTCTTCCTCCCTCCTCTTCCTTCTTTCCTTCCTTCTATCTCCCGCTTCACACTACCCTGTTGAGGGAGTCGACCATAACATATGCCCACACTTTCTTGCTGATGGATACTTGGATTCCTACTAGGGTTGGTCATCAACAACACGGATGGTATAGCACTCAGGTACGTGTGTTTGGGTGCACGCCTCAGTGATTTTCCCCAAAACAAGCACCCAGGGGAGGAGTTCTTGCGTCATGGTAATGTGATTGGAAACTGGAAACGATGGGTTCTGCAAAGTAATTTTCCAAGGACGTTGTAGTATCTGCTTACCTAAGGTCATTGTCTATATGTCCTCCATCATTCCACGTTCTCTCCCATGCTCGACGTTTTCAGAATGTGTCTATTTTGCTAATCAAATGGAAATAGTGGTTTATCACATTGTGGTCTTGGTTTACGTTTCCCTGAAGGAATGGAGTGGATTGTCATTTCAATGTGTTGGGCCCACGTGTATATCCCTCTTGACTAAATTTCCTGCTCATTGATTTCACCAAGTTTTATAATGGCTTGTGCCTTCCCTATAAATGCAGGCTTTATATATGTCCTAGATACGCATCGTTTGAATCCTTTGTTTAAAAGCGCTTTTATTTTCACTGAGTTTATGACTATTTTGAAACACAGGAATTCTTAACTGCAAGCTTGTTCACATGGCATTTTCTTCAATGGTTAAAGTGTTTGTGTCTTAAAAGAATCTGTCTGGGCTCCAAGAAGAGAAAGATATTTTTTTTTCCTGTGTGTTTTCTTGAAGAAATTTAATGTTAATCCATCTGGAATTGTGTGTGTGTGTGTGTGTGTGTGTGTGTGTGTGTGTGTGTTCATATGGTTTTCATTTTTTCCACATGGAAAGCCAATCATTGCAACACTCCTTATTGGATAGCTGCTCATTTATGGACTGATCAGTCCTCTCTCCTGTGTTGTGTGTTATCGCACACACTGGCCTAACTATTTCCAATCCGAGGTCCTGTGGCCATTTGTCTGGGGCCTTTATCTGACCACTGGAGCCCGGTGGACCATGGATGTATCAGACGCAGGTCAGAGTGCTGGGAATTTAAGGCATCTGAGAAACACCCCTTATATAAACAATGACAGGCATTGGAAGATAGCTTAAGTCGCCTTAGCCTAGAGCTGGGATAGCCTGGGACACATTCAACACTTTCTCCAAACCTCTCAAGGGTTTGAGCCTCAGCTTTCTCTGGTGGTGACATGCTTGAGACACACCCCATTCATTGCCTTCCTCCCTTCCTTGTCTCACATCTCTTCTTCCTGTCTATCTATCCACCCATCAGTCATCCATCCTCCCATTCATCCAACCATGTATCATCTATCCATCCATCATATCTATCATCCACCTACCTATCATCTATCTATCTATCTATCATCTATCTTTCTATCATCTAATCTATCTATCCATCCAGCCACCTATTCATCCTATCTATCCATCCATCCATCCATCATATCTATCTATCATCCATCTATCTACCTATCGTTTATCATCCATCCTATCTATGTATCCATCTATCCATCCATCCATCATATCTATCTATCATCTATCTATCTATCATCTATCTATCATTTATCTTTCTGTCATCTGATCTATATATCCATCCATCCATCTATCCATCCTATCATCTATCTATCATCTATCTATCTATCTATCTATCTATCTATCTATCTAACTATCTATCTATCCATCCATCCAATCTATCATCCTTCTATCTAACTATCTATCTATCTATCTATCAATCATCTACCATCTATCACCTATCATCATCTATCTTCCTACAATTGGATTCACCTGGGATTCCTTTATCTAAGCCCAGAATTTCCTTGGTGTCTTGTTAGCATTTTAACTACAAGGTGTGATTTAAAAATAACATTTTGTGGGACGCCTGGGTGGCTCAGTTGGTTAAGCGGCTGCCTTCGGCTCAGGTCATGATCCCAGCGTCCTGGGATCGAGTCCCACATTGGGCTCCTTGCTCGGCAGGGAGCCTGCTTCTCCCTTTGCCTCTGCCTGCCACTCTGTCTGCCTGTGCTCACTCCTGCTCTCTCTGACAAATAAATAAATAAAAATCTTTAAAAATAACATTTTGTGTAGAATTTTTAGTTATCTTCAGTGGGGCAGTTTATCCAGATTGCCTCCTCTTCCATCACCCAGCTCATAAGAATTTTGGAGTCGTAGGTTCTATGAAGGATTTTATTTGGGATTTTTATTTAAAATACATTTAATCTATTGATTCAACATAGAGGAATTAACATCTTTATCCTCATAAGTATTCTTTTTAAAAAATTTTTATTTGTTTTCTGAATTTCCTTTCAGTGTTCCAGAATTCATTGTTTATGCACCATACCCAGTGCTCTATGCAATACGTGCCCTCCATAATACCCACCACCAGGCTCCCCCAACCTCCCACCCCCGCCCCTTCAAAACCCTCAGTTCGTTTTTCAGAGACCACAGTATCTCATGGTTTGTCTCCCCCTCTGATTTTCCCCAACTCCCTTGTGAGTATTCTTATCATAAACATGGGATATCCACACATTTACTCATATCTCATAAAACCGATTTCAATACATGTGTACTAGTTTTTGCATACAGGTTTTACATATTATTCAATGAATTTGTTCTCAAATGTCTTAAGAGGGTTTTTTTCTGTTCTTATAAAAAGACTTACTATTTCACATTCTAATTTTTGTTGCTAATGCAGAGACATTAAATTGATTCTATATATTATACTCACAGCTAAACTATTATATATATGTGTGTGTATTTTTTAAATCCTTTAGACTTGTTAGGATTTTTATATAAATTATTCACAAATGTATTTTTGTCTTTCACACTTCATGCCATGAATTTCTCCTTCCTTCTCTTTCTCCCCCCTCCTCTCTCCGTCTCTATCTGTCCATCCCTCCTCCCTAGAAATTCCAACACTGTGGAATTCCACAGAGGAATTTCTGTGAACAGAAATAGTGATAACAGGAATTTTTGTCTTGTTACTAACTTAAAGGAGATATTTCAAACAGATTCCCATTAAGAGGGACTTCTGCTTTTAGTATCTTTACATAAACTTCAATTGGCCTGGGGTTTTCTTTTCCTTAGTCTCATCTGGTCTCGTGTTTGGGCCGCAGCTTACTTCGGCACTAGAAGATGAATAAGAGAGTAGTTATTTTTCTGTCTCTTGGATTTCTATGTATTTTAGAATAATTGGTATCTTCAACATTTGGTAGAACGTGTCCGTAAATAATCTGGATCTGGTATCTTATAGATGAAGACATTTTTAAGTGGTGATATACTTTTTTTATTAAGTATAAACAGATCAAACTTCCGACTTCTTGAGATGAGTTTGTGTGTGTATATTTTAATGATCAAAGCCAATTCAACCCTTTTCATTTTTCTTGGCACAAAAATTTTCTTTTTCTATGATTATGTTCTTGTGTACATTTCTACCGCATTTCTGTCTGTCTCTGTTTTTGTAAATAATAGCCATTTTCTTCCTCATGTGTCACTTTCACCCACAATGGTGGACATGAGGAACTACTCAAAGTCTACTGATTCCTCACGTCTTTTGCTGGTTTCTGGTCTCTTTTGGCACGTTCGTTTACTTGGTTTACATTTACTGTCTCGTTTTTATCTAATTCCTTATGAAGGATACTCAATGCATTAATTTGCAATCTATACTACTATGAGCCCTCACCTCATAGAGGAAGGATGCATTTCCTTCCCCATACCATTTTGCTACTCCCTTCTATTTTGTTGGGTATCATTTTTATTACAAGTTAGTTCCTGCTGACGTGCAGTTCCCATGATCATTTCTTCTTTGGCCCAAGAGTGACTCCTAAATTTAAGTTTAAAATTGGGGAATGTGCTTTCCTCCAGGAAAACGGACTCTGTTCCATGGGCATCCTGAGGCTACCTGGGATCACGTCGTCCATCTCCTAAAACCTGGGCTCCAGGAGAGCCTGGGTGTCACTGCCCCATCCCCCAATACAGCTTCTATCCCATGGGTTTAGTAACCAGACAGAAGTGGTGCCATAGACATCCACCCTCAAAGAAACCCACCTGCCTGGTCATCTCCTTGTAAAAACCCCAGTTCACTTGCTTCTACTCTTCTGGGGTATAGCTTAGGAAATAATTGGAGACACATGACAATCTTGTCATACCACCAATAGTGTATAGAATGCCATTTTGAGGACCCAGTTTTGCAACAAGAGGGCTCTTCAAAGTACATAACCCACCATAAAACTGAAATAGAGGTGTGAATCTTTTTTTTTTTTTTTTTTTTGTAGGGCCATGAATTTCATTCAGTGGGTCATTGGATATTGGACCTCTGCTTTTTTGTGTATCTGGCCCTGGTGATATTCCTCTTCCTCTGGATCCCCCCAACCCCATCTCTGCTGAATGTCTAGCTTAACATTCAGGACTTGTAATCTGGGATAAAACCTAAAGACCCCCATGCCTCAGCAGAAAGTTTCTGTTCAAATCACCATAATTAATAGAAGGTCATATGTGGAGTCTCTGTGAAGTCACAGGATGTTGGATGTTAACAGACTCTGAGGGCTCTGTGTCTTCCAGAAGCTGATCAACGTTTGGGTCAGGTCTCCCTGCTGCCCAGATGCAGGCCACGTAAGTCTCTTCCTGCCTGATCGCTCCTGTTCTTGGCTTTATATCATATACTGTGTCCTTTTATTGCATTCTGTGGGGATGCTGCTCTCATGTCTTTCTGTAGTTGATGCATGTGCAAATCTGGTTTCCCTTCAAAGTTCAACACAGTCTTGACAAAAGACTAATCCATGTGACCCTCACCGATCAATCTCACTTTGGCAATGAGTCTACCAAAGTTGGGTACCATGATCTCAAATCACGGCATGTTTAAAAAATGCTCCATAAAGTGTTGTATTAACTTGCTACTCACCTTATAACTTACACTGTAGGCATTTCCATTCGTGTTTATGTTCCAGATGAGTAAAAACATTTAAAAAAATGTCTTGAGGGGCACCTGGGTGGTTCAGTGGGTTAAAGCCTCTGCCTTCAGCTCGGGTCATGATCTCAGAGTCCTAGGTTCGAGCCCCACATTGGGCTCTCTGCTTCTAGGGGAGCCTGCTTCTTCCTCCTCCTCTCTCTCTCTTTCTCTCTCTCTCTCTGCCTGCCTCTCTGCCAACTTGTGATCTCTGTCAAATAGATAAATAAAATAAAAAAAATGTCTTCAGCACACATAAAATGTTGACTGCATTTCCCATTGTTTCTACTATGTGAGATCAATATTTCTTAAAATAAAGAAGTTTACTATTCAGAAAATAAGAAATAGTATCTAAATAAAATAATAGTCTTTCTCCAAACATCTATTAGCAAGTATGAGTAGAAGTATGAGTAGAGGGGCACCTGGGTGGCTCAGTGGGTTAAAGCCGCTGCCTTCGGCTCAGGTCATGATCCCGAGGTCCTGGGATCGAGCCCCGCATCGGGCTCTCTGCTCGGCAGGGAGCCTGCTTCCCTTCCTCTCTCTCTCTCTCTGCCTGCCTCTCTGCCTGCTTGTGATCTCTGTCAAATAAATAAATAAAATCTTTAAGAAAAAAAAAAGAAGTATGAGTAGATACATTGATGACTAGTTGGGTAGACATATTTATTGTTCTTATTTTGCCTGAGATCAATGAAATATTTATCTCAGCCCACCACAATGCAAGGAGGAGTTCCTGTGTGATGTCACCAACTATAATTGGAGAAATTTGGGGCATGCAGGATATTTTCCGTCAATACTTTGACGTAATTAGTAAAACTGGTTTGAGCTCAGTGATAGGGGCACGTTGTATGTTTCCAGAGCTCTTATAACAAAGTTAACATAGAATGACTTAAAACTGCAGAAACTGCTTGTCTTATGGCTGGAAGTCTAAAATTGGGGTGTCAGCAGGGCCACATGTCCTCTGAAATCCGATGGGAGGATGTTTTCTTGCCTCCTGCAGCTTCCACTAGTTGTCTAAAAAACATGGTATTCCATGGCTTGTGGCCACATTGCTGCCATCTCTTCCTTCATCAATAGAGTGACTTCTCTCACTGTGTATCTATGTCTTCCTGTGGCATTCTCAGATTCTTATAAGGCCACAAGTCGCATTGGATTAGGACCCATCTTAATGACCTCATGTTGGCTTATTTATATCTGAAAATACCTTATTTCCAAATAAGGTCCCATTCACAAACACTGGGGCTGTGGACTTGAACATAGCTTTTTTAGGAACACAACTCTCCCCACAAAAGGTATAAGAAACAAGTCAGCAGCAATAGGCACAAAGTCAATTTACAGACCCTGATGTTGGAGTCCATTGGGTTGACCTTCATGCCCAGAATGTGTTACCTAAGCTCAGTTATTAAATATTTAGAATACGGCCGAGCCCCAGATATAAAGGGAATGAGTCTATAGAGCTTCATAAAACTTTCCAGATCAGGGTATTCCTATTATTGGAAGCCGTTGCCTCATGAGAGAAAACCAAGCCACGTACACACCTGAGTCCCATTGTGGGTGCTTTCCTGGATCCCTTGGTATCTCCAAGGTCCTTAGATCTTAGTTCTAAGAGGGGCTGGCTTTCAGAGTCATAGCTGGCAGGCAAGCCAGAGCACACTGACCTGGAGAAGTTGGCTGGGGTTCCAAGGACAAATGAAAAATGATGAAAGTCTTGGCAAAAGGCTGGTAAAATGTCTAAAGAAGAAGAAGAAGAAGAAGAAGAAGAAGAAGAAGAAGAAGAAGACGAAGGAACAGTTGGAAGGAGAAAGAAACAGGTTAAGGGGTTATGTATAACTTGCCATGTGTTTGCAAATGTAACAAATTCTCAGGCGCGCAGGCAATGTCTCTTGGCAGCCGCCACACAGAAAACTGGGCAGGTTACTTATTAACTGAGTATTGACCAGCTATGCAGCTGTCGCTGATGGTTTGGATGGGGATGATGGGCACCAGGGGAAGGATGGGCAAAGGAAGCTTCCACAGCAGTGTAGGAGACCACTTGGGCTGCCATCACAAAGCTCAGTTTGGGTAGTTTGACCAAACTATGCAGAAGCTGGATGTCCAAGGTCAAAGTATGGTCAGAGTTGGTTTCTTGTGAGGGTTCTCATCCTGATTATGGGTACCTTCTCTCTGTGTCCTTGAACAGCCTTTTCTTTGCACACGGACAGACAGACAACCAACATACAGAGACGAGAGATCAGATCTCCAGTCCCAATGTCTACAAAGACCTTAGGTGGGATGCACAGGGCCGTCAAGATGAGGACACATCTTATCATCCCCATGGGGGAGGGGGACGGGAGCACGTGGACATGGCTGCCGGGTGGCTTCAAATACCCCAGAACACGTGTGAAGTTGGAGCTGAATGTGGAGGTCAGGGAGACCGCAGACAGAAATCCCAGGGATGTTTGTGCAAATGAGCATTTTCCACAAACTCTTCTGCAAGCTCTGGCTCTTCAAGATATGGGTAGGGGCTCTGAGAAATGAAGAAAGAGACACACACCGAGACAGAAACAGCAATATCCAGAGAGAGAAACACACACACACACACACACACACACACACACACACACACACAGATGTTTTATGTTCAAACAAGATCAGGAAACAGGCGGTGGGTCTTGTCACCACCTTTAAACTGTTGGTGTGCTTTGCGGCAAGAAGTGGGGCACATGCGGTTAGGGGTGCTTGTTTTCCTTTTCTTACTCACCACGTCTTCCCCTGCAGGAACACATTCTGAAGCCCCAAGGGAAAGCAGAAGGGCAGGATGGGCTGGGGAAGCCACACCTGTAGAGCAGGGTCCAGACCTGCTTGGAGCCATCTGTCATCCCTCTTGGCCACACAGATGTCCCCCGGACTTTGAAGTCCAACTCTGGCAGTGACACGAGGACTTCTTCCCAAATTGCTCTATTTTGCTGACCTCACTGCAGCCTGGGAGGTCAGTAAGCTCTCCCATCTGCCTTGGATGATGGAGCTCTCTGGGTTCATCATGTGGGTTGCAGGGCTTTCTGTTCCCCACGCCACATCCTGGGTCCTCCAGGGACCTCTGCCCTCTGACAACTGTGCACGGATCTAACCCCTGGCACACCAACCAGCCAGAGTGCCTCCACCCATGTGTCATTCACCCCAACTGCCCAGAGAGGCACCGTGTTCACCCAGAGTCGAGGAGAACCCTGCAGGAAGAGAAGACATTCCATACAACACACTGTGGTGCCTCCCTTGTCCCTCACTGCATCCAGAATCCTGACCATGTGTGAATGCACAAAGGGAAACTTGCCACAGAACAGCAGTGTTGATTGTTGACATTGTGTTAAGAATAAAAACAGATTTGCTAGATCTGCTAAATGCACAACCTATATTACTGTGTCCATTTGCTTCCTAATGACCACAAACCAGGACCTAAAAGAACAGGAATCCATTCTTCCCAAGCTCTGGGGACCAGCAGTCTTGAGATCCAGGTGGGGCAGGGACAGGTTCCCTCACAGAAGGTCCAGGGGAGGGTCCTTCCTGTGTCTTCCAGCTTCTGGGCTGGTGGCCTCGTTCCTCCCATCTTGGCTTCTGTCCTCACATGGCTTCTCCTCTGTGTCTGTGTCTCCTCTTTTTGTCTCTTACAGCTGTCATAGGATTCAGGGCCACCCTGATCCAGGATGAGCTCATCTCAGAACCTTCCCTTCATCACCTCTGCAAAGACCCTATTTCCACATGAGGCAGTGTTCTCAGGTTCCAGGAATTTGACACAGATGGATCTTTTGCAACCTGATCCACTACATAAAACAGAAAGACCCAATACTAAAATCACAGTACGAATAAAGGTACGGTTTGC
Organism: Taxidea taxus jeffersonii; assembly: GCA_003697995.1. Classification (NCBI taxonomy): domain Eukaryota; kingdom Metazoa; phylum Chordata; class Mammalia; order Carnivora; family Mustelidae; genus Taxidea; species Taxidea taxus. Next base: position 13,138 of record ML110212.1, on the reverse strand, counting down.
AGAAAGTGTCTTCTCCATGGCGAGCCTCTTCTGAAAAACTAAAGTCTTGCACACACAATGTGTAATCAGAGATACAAACTGGTAGAGATGGTCGATTGCTTCTCCGTAGGCAGAATGAGTTAGTTTTCACCAACGTGACTGTGTAGGGAAGAGGGCTTTTTTTGGAACCAGGTCAATAAACTCAACGGTGCAGAAGAACCAAGTAAATGGTAGTGGTATGTTGTCTTAAGTGTGAATTTGTTGTCCATTTATAATCTCGACTGCTGGAGGTTGTTACTGAACCCAGCAAAGCAGGGAACCCAGGAAGATGTATTTCCCAGAACCCTTGATCCTATAGGACACTCGGAAAACCAGACTTACACCCTTAGCTGGGGATTTAGGGGTATCTGTGTGAATAAAGTGACCACGTCACCAGAAACATGACATTATTTTTGGAAGGATGAATTGTAAATTCTCCTCCTGGCAGAAAAAGCTGCCTATGGAGTCCACCTCTGATGCACAGAAGAATAATATTGGGATCGCTATTAGGCCTCATGAGACAGTTTTTATAAAAAAAAAAAAAAGAAATCTGGGAAAGTTTTTGCTTAATTTAATAGGAACTAGAGAGCCAAGGGGAGAGTCAAAACAGACTTGGAGGGTCAGACTTTAGTGGGAAAGGCAGAGGGAGATCTTGGTTATCTGAGGTCTTCCATGAGTGGAGTTCAGGAAAAACAAGTCATTGAACTTCTACCAGGAAACTTGGTTTAACGAGGATTTTATTGCACATCTGGAAGGTGTTTTCAGGTGTCCAGAGCCTTTAGAGTGAGTCTGTGAGCCCAGAATAAGGGTGTGTGTTTGGGAAGCCAGGAGCCTCGTCTCTGTAAGCCGCAGGCATCAGGATTTTTGAGCTATTACGTGTGTAGTTAACGGCATTGGGCGGATTTTAACGATTTGCTAAATCTGTGTAAATAGAAGGACATTCTCGTAACCGGGTTTAATCTGTCGACTTGGTTAGGAAAGGACGGGCCGTGTTCTGAAACGTCTCCATGAGAGCTTTGAAAATTACTGCGACAGAATGGTCGGGGCTGGACGTGATTCCACGTCATATTCTGTGGACGCATCCCCTCTTGATGATGCTAGACCCACCTTGCGGCCCCAAAGCCAAGCATGCATGCCCACCATATTTCTGCTTCATGTAGTCCCAGTGGATTTTATTTCCCTTGGGGCATATGGACATGCCTGGGATATACAATCATGACTAGAACAGAACCTACAGATGCCCCTTTGAAATGACTATGTGCTTCCTCCCCATAAAAATAGGATTAGGTATTTCTATTACTTTTCAATGTTGGACGTCAAAAAACCATAAACCAGTGTTATTCCAAAGCCTTCAACGCGACTCAAAGAAAATCTGCCTCGTTCCTTACCCGGGAACCTAGACACTCACATTCTGCCAAATGTGCGATTCGGGCAGGTAAAAATAAATCAGATGAGTTTCAGATGTCTGTTCCCAGATAAGTTGTCCAGCTCATAGAATGGCAGAGGGTCAAGCCTTTCTTTGCCATCTTTGCCAAAGATCAGTTCTGAAATCCTTTGCTATTGGTGTAAAAATGGGTCAGCAAAGAAGCAAGGTCTTTTGTTTTCTTGGGGTTTTTGGGGGGAGGGGAAGAGAAGGAAACATGTAGGGCCAAGGTGGGAAATAGGACGAGCCAAGTGCAAGGGTCACATGTGATGCTTTTTCAGGAAATCTTCATGTTTATTGTTATTTTTCTTCCCAGTGTCATATTGCATTTAAGAGTCCAGGAATCTCCCTGAATCCCTTAGATGTCCTCTGCCAATGGTGGGAAGGATGGGGATGATAAGATTTCTACCACCAAAGACGCACACTGAGAAATGCTTCTCAAGCTCCCAAGTCGGAGAGTTACCCGTGGGTTTCTTTTTTTTTTTTTTAATAATTTTTTTTTTTTAAGATCTTATTTATTTGACAGAGAGAGATCAGAAGTAGGCAGAGCAGCAGGAAGAGAGAGAGGGGAAAGCAGGCTCCTTGCCTAGCAGAGAGCCCGATGCGGGGCTCGATCCCAGGACCCTGAGATCATGACCTGAGCCGAAGGCAGAGGCTTAACCCACTGAGCCACCCAGGTGCCCCTACCCGTGGGTTTCTGGGAATGGGCTGCATTGTGTCCACACGCCGGAAAGCTCATGCACGGGAGATGACTCGGTTTCCCCATGGGAGCATGACGCGGAAATGGTACAGTTATTAGAACCCAGAAACATGGGCGTGCTGAATTCCATTTATCATCACAGGGGGGTGGCAGCTCCCTTTCTTGGCTCTCCAGAACCCTTACTGGCGGCACTGGGCACGCCATCCCACCATTTTGTCTTTGCTTTGGGATTGCTTGCCAGGCTGCTTCCATATCCTCCACCCAAGACTGTCTGGATCCATCACCACAACCCCCCTGTCTACACTGATCCCTAGCAAGAGTCCCCATCTGGACTCGGAAGGCGTCCCCAGTGCACCTTGGTGTCTGAGCAGAATGTGCACGGAGGCAGACATCCTGACCCAGGAACCCCACGTGGTGCCACCTGTCTGGTTTCCCACTTGGCTCCTGGCCGTGATGGGGGTTGAGTCCCCACTAAAACTCTCCCAGATGTTTGGGACCACGTGCGTCCTCTTAATCTTGTGACCCAGCTCTGCTTTTAAAGACTGTATCTTTAAAAGCTGGTTCTTCCCCGAAGATGTTCTTTGGCAAAGTTCAGTGTCCCAGCTGATGAGACATAGCAAGCGTGCCTCAAACACATCTGAGGCATGCCGTGGCCATCGGGAGGCTGCCCTTCCTCCCATGCCGGATCCTGGAATCACTAAGCAAGTAAACGTCAGACCTCATCCTTCCTTCGCCTGAAGTTTTGAAGCCGAGAGCTTTATTATTACTGTTGTTCTCATTATTATTTCATTGTCCCGGGATCTGCACATGATTCTTAGCCTCCCCCTGAGCCCCTGGACGGACTCTACCGCAACGGCAGAAACAGGTCATATTTGCTGATTGGAGGTTGCCGAGGCCTTGCGTCCTAAGCCTTGATGAGCAGACCCCGCGGGACTGACTCACGGGTGTGATTTATTTTTTCAATTCATTTTCTTGAAAGACTCAGTGCTCGCAAACCAGCTTTCTTGAAAAGCGTGAGTGATCCGGTAAGCAAGGTTTTGTGTGCCCAGCAGGACCGAGAGGTGCTTGTCCTTCCTGCATTCCCTGAGCTGGGAGGGGATGATCTTGAGGAATCTATGGAAAGTCCTTAGAGCTCTTGACTTGTCCTCATGTGTTCCTATAAAATGCCAGGGGACTTTATGGGATCCAAGAAGAGGTCATTACGACGGGCTCCAAGCAAAGAACCTCATGCAGAGGAAACATTTCTTCTCTGAACCCGTGATTCTGTTCCTCCTGGTGGAGTCCTGGGATTTTTTAATGTGTCCTTCACAAACACACACACACACATGCATGCATGGATGCACAATGGCCCCAGACCTCATGAAAAAAACCCTGCTCTCTCTGCATGGCGGGCGAGACCCCGCCTTTTGCTTTTTTAACGATCGAAATTATTCCGTAGTTTTTCATTGCAGACCCAGCTTGTGCAACTTTAAATCTCCTTGGTGCCTGTACTTGACAGGGAGAAAACATCCTTTGAAGCTTATTTATGCAAAAAAAAAAAAAGGGGGGGGGGCCCTGAGAAGCTGGGCAGAACCTCCCGTACCACAAACAAGCTCTTTCTTCTTTGCCGAAAAGCCTGTTTCTTAACTGTGTCCCTTTAAGTGGAATTTTCGACAAAAAGCCTCGAATCGTCCAAGATGCTGAGTGTGCAGTCCCTGCAGATGAGCCGCCCCGGCATGCTGGGTGACCCGCCTGTCCTCGCTCGGCTAACCTTCAACCAGGTTCCCGGCTCCACGGACCAAGAGCACAACAGAATTGTTTGCAGAACTTCTGGTAACTTGTTGGGTTGATTCCTTAAGAGGTGTTTCCTCCTCTTCTTTTAACGTCATTGGGCGTTTGCAGGATCTAAGACTAGTGTGTTCCTGTGTCCCTTGCCACTGAGGCTGCAAGTCCCTTGAGAAAGACAACTCTTTGCAGTCTACATATTTTCTTCTGTGTTCTGCATTTTTGTCATCACTCACTAGAACCCCCGTTTCTGGAAGATGAACGTGTTGCTGCATCAACAGGGCCACAGCAGGTGAATTTTCAAGGTGACCTCCCTTCCTCATGAGATGCTGGGAGTTGGGGGTCCCCACACGTCCTTCATAGCTGGCTCCCTGCACCACTCCTTCCCCCATGGTCCTCTCCACGGGTCTATAAAGATCAGCCCTTCTGAGCGCTTTTAACTCGAAAGAACAACTTGGGTTTCCCCCAAACCCTGATTGCAAAAGCAAAAAGCAAAGAAATTCTTACATTGTAAACTCACCGACAATCTCACACACTCTGTTCTTTCCAACGTTTTGATGAATGCATTATTGCTTTCGGTAAAAACCCATTTTTCACTGAAAACATCCAAGCGTGGTTGGAAGGGTTCATGTTACCGTTTTGTCCATCCTTCCAATTTAGCGAGTTTCTGTTGTCAAAACGGGTGAGTGATCTCAGAATTCCCAGGAAGTGTGCTGAGAACAATGTGGACCCAAACCTAGGAATTCTAGTAATCACGTGAATTCTGTTTCTGAGATGAGCAGTAATAAATAAAGACAGCACCTTTGGAAGGAGAAACAGTGCGAATCGGTGTTAAATAGGTTGTCGCCGGAGAACAGGAAAGCTAAACTCAGTATCTGTGAATTAGTGTTTTTTTGAGTATTTCTGGAATTGCATGATTTAAAAATATTTCTTCTAAAGATATATAGGATCCCATTTTCTACCACTAATGGTTATGAGCCTTCTGGAAACACCTGTGTTTCTGTAAGACAGTGTCTGTCTCTGACAAGCAAAAATGGGCTATATCTAAAATCTTTTTTATATGATGCTTGTATCCCCTTATTGTATCTACTCAAGAGACTTAATTCCAACCCAAACCATAGTATTCAACTTGCCACAGCGCTAAGGAGCTTTTTAAAAACTCTCATCAATCTTCATCTTTCCTCACGATCAACTAACGTCAGAAGACACCTGATATAAAAATGTGAAACGAGGGGTTTCAAATCTCAGAGATTAATTCCCAACCCATAGCCCAGTGTTTACTATTTTTTAAGATAACATTTTTCTGGACTATGTGCAATTGTTTTCTGTTTTTTTTTTTTTTTTCTTCGAAAATAAGATTATGTAACAGGAACAGCCGGGTCTTTTTTTTTTTTTTTTTTAACATGAATCAAATATACTCAAGTGTTTCATTTTTGCCAAACATGAAGTAGAGTTTTGGAAAGAAACATTTTCTTCAAGTTCTCTTAAAATTTTATACTGAGAGTATTTTGTCCATGTATGTTTACAAGATTGAAAGTTAACGCATCATAACGCTGTTCCCAAGGGAGGTCAGTCATTATGGTGTACACCTTGAACTTGTACAGGGACGTATGTTAATTACATCTTAAAAAAACTGAAAGAAAAATGCTTTGGGGCTGTCAAAACGTCTGTTTTTATAAAAAGAAATTGTCTCATTTTCCAGAATTAACAAACTTGAATATGCTTGGCTTTCTTTGTCATCGTCTTCTCCTCCTTCTCCTTCTTCTGCTCCTTCTCCTTCTCCTTCTTCTCCTCCTTCTGCTTCTCCTTCTTTTCCTCCATGTCCTCCTCCTTCTCCTTCTTCTTGTCCTTCTTCTCCTTCTCCTCCTTCTTCTTCTCCTTCTCCTTCTCCTCCTTCTTCTTCTCTTTCTCCTCCTTCTTCTCCTCTTTCTCCTCCTCCTCTTCCTCCTCCTCTTCCTCCTTCTTCCCCTTCTTCATCTCCTTCTTCTTCTTCCTCCTCCTCTTCTTCTTCTTCTTCTTCTCCTTCTTCTTCTTCTTCTTCTTC
>ML110211.1:47501-65204 GCA_003697995.1 Taxidea taxus jeffersonii | reverse complement strand
TTTTTTTATCCATTCTGAAACCCTGTGTCTTTTGATTGGGGCATTTAGCCCATTTACACTCAGGGTAACTATTGAGAGATATGAATTTAGTGCCATTGTATTGCCTGTAAGGTGATTGTTACTGTATATTTTCTCTGTTCCTTTCTGATCTACTACTTTTAGGATCTCTCTTTGCTTAGAGGACCCATTTCAATATTTCCTGTAGAGCTAGTTTGGTATTTGCAAATTCTTTCAGTTTTAGTTTGTCCTGGAAGCTTTTTTATCTCTCCTTCTATTTTCAATGATAACCTAGCTGGATATAGTATTCTTGGCTGCATATTTTTCTCATTTAGTGCTCTGTTTACATCATGCCAGTTCTTTCTGGCCTGCCAGGTCTCTGTGGATAAGTCTTCTGCCAATCTAATATTTTTACCATTGTATGTTACAGACTTCTTGTCCTGGGCTGCTTTCAGGATTTTCTCTTTGTCACTAAGACTTGCAAATTTTACTATTCGATCACGGGCTGTGGACCTATTCTTATTGATTTTGAGGGGGGTCTCTGTGCCTCCTCAATTTTGATGCTTGTTTCCTTTGCCATATTAGGGAAATTCTCTATGATAATTCTCTCCAATATACCTTCTGCTCCCCTCTCTCTTTCTTCTTCTTCTGGAATCCCAGTTATTCTAATATTGTTTTTTCTTATGGTATCAATTATCTCTTGAATTCTCCTCTCATGGTCCAGTAGTTGTTTTTCTCTCTTTTGCTCAGCTTCTTTATTCTCTGTCATTTCGTCTTCTATATCACTAATTCTCTCTTCTGCCTCACTTATCCTAGCAGTAAGTGCCTCCATTTTTTTTTATTGCACCTCATTAATAGCTTTTTTGATTTCAGCTTGGTTAGATTTTAGTTCTTTTATTTCTCTAGAAAGGGCTTTTATTTCTCCAGATGCGGTTTTTCTAATATCTTCCATGCCTTTTTTGAGCCCAGATAGAACTTTGAGAATCATCATCCTGAACTCTAGATCTGACATTTTACCAATGTCTGTATTGATTAGGTCCCTAGCCTTTGATACTGTCTCCTGTTCTTTTTTTTGCAGCGAGTTTTTCCCCCTTGTCATTTTGTCCAGAGAAGAATATATGAAGGAGCAAATGAAATACTAAAGGGTGGCAAAGACCCCAGGAAAATGTGCTTTAACCAAATCAGAAGAGACCAGAAACCATGGGGGGGGGGGAAGGGGTAAAAAGAAGTTCAGAAAAGAGAAAAAAAAATTTAAAAAAGAACACAAATAAAGAAAAAATATAAAAAAAGAAAATATATATGTATATTAGACTGGTGACTAGAACAGGGTCACCCACTTAATTTTGGGAGTATTTTGGTCTCCTAGAAGAAACTACCTCCCAAAATTTTAAAGAATGAAAAACATATTTAAGGGTAAACACAATGAAGGGATGGAATATGACTATAAAGTCTAACAAAGGAGTTGATAAGGTAAGTTGGTAGGGAGAATAAAATAAAAGAAAGTGGAGAGAACTTGCTTGGACTGGAGTCTAGATCAAACCCAGTGCTAGATTTAGGGTGTATTTTGTTCTATTAGAAGAAGTTGTACCCCAAATGTTTTAGAAGAAAAATACCCTATGTGTATAAAAAGAATAGCGTTAGATACAATGAAGGATAAAATATGACTATAATAATAAAAGTTCAAAAAATATTTTTTAAGAAAAAAAAAAGATAAACTAGTTAAAAAATGTTAAATGTGGAAAGGGTAAAAGTTAAAAAATTAGCAGAAAAGAAAAAAATTAAAAAAAATTAATTAACTCTGCGAGACTAAAGATTCATAGGGAGAAAGCCACGAATTCCATGCTTTGCTTTTTCCTCCTCTGGAATTCCACTGTTCTACTTGGTAAGTGAACTTGGTCTTGGCTGGATTTCTTGGTGATCTTCTGGGGGAGGGGCCTGATATAGTGATTTTCAAGTGTCTCTGCCCCAGGCGGAATTGCCCCGCCCTTACTAAGGGCCAGGCTAAGTAACCTGCTCGGCTTCGCTTTCAGGAGCTTTTGTTCCCTGAACGATTTCTGTAGAGTTCTGGACAACAGGAATGAAAATGGCAGCCTCCGAATCTCCAGCCCAGAGGAGCGGAGAGCTCGGGGCCCCTCTCTTCAGTGCGCCTTCAGAGAAAAGCGCTTAATCACTCCCATCTCCCCGGCCTCCAGCCGTGCTTGGAGAAAAGCGCGCAAGTGCTCCCGTATCGCTGGCCTCCGGCTGCGCTCTGAGGTCACCCAGCCTGTGACCAAGCATCTCTGTCTCTGGCACAGAGCCCCACCTGGATTCTCCTAACCCCACAGATCCCTGGGCTCTCCCAGGTCGGAGTCTCCCTGGATCTTGTGGGGACCCCATGTACAGAGCGCCAGCCTGTGTCACGGATTACTGTTCAAGGTAACCCCGAGTTGAGAGCTCACACCTCGGCTCTGTCTCTGAAGCCAGCTTCCCTGCTCTAATACCTGTGAGCTCTGTGACACTCAGACATCCCTGATCCTTCTGTGACCCCGCAGGACCTGAGGCCACGCTGTCCCCACGAGGTCTTCACCCTGGTTTAGCCTCTGGAGCGATGTCCCTCCGTGGAGCAGAATTTTAGAAGTCCTGATTTTGTGCTTCGTTGCTCCTCTGCTTGCTGGGAGCTGACCTCCCCCACTGTAGTCTATCTTCCTGTCACTTTGGATTCACTTCTCCAGTGGTCCTACCTTTCATAAAGTGGCCAATTTTCTGTTTCTAGCATTGTTGCTCTTCTTCTCTTTGATCTCCTGTTGGATTTGTAGTTATTCGGAATGGTTTGATAAGCTATCTAGCTGATCTCCTGCTGCCTGATGTTGTCTCAGCTTGCTACTTCTCTGCCATCTTGACTCCTCCCCCTGCAAATTCTTTTAGTTTTATTTCTCCTTCTACTTTCAGTGACAACCTAGCTGGCTATAGTATTCCTGGTTGCACATTTTTTCTTGTTTAGAGCTCTGAGTACATCATGCCAGTCCTTTCTGGCCCACCAATTCTCTGTGGGTAGGTCTGCTGCCAATCTAATATTTCTACCATTCTAGAAATATTACCTCTTTTCCTGAGCTGCTTTTGGACTTTCTCTTTGTCTCTGAGACTTCTAAGTTTTACTATTAGATGATGGGGTGTTGACTTGTTTTTATTTATTTTGAGGGGAGTTCTCTATGCCTCCTGGATTTTGATGCTTGTTTCCTTATCCAAATTAGAGAAGTTCTCCACCATAATATGATCCAATATACCTTCTTCCCCTCTCTCTTTCTTTTTCTTCTGGGATCCCAATTATTCTAATATTGTTCTCTCTTATGGTATCACTTATCTCTCAAAATCTCCCCTTGTGTTCCAGTAGTTGTTTATCTCTCTTTTTCTCAGCTTCTTTATTCTCCATCATTTGTTCTTTTATATCTAATTCTATAACTAATTCTCTTTTCTGCCTCATTTATCCTAACAGTAAGAGCCTCCATTTTTTATTGCACCTCATTAATAGGTTTTTTCATTTCAACGTGGTTAGATTTTAGTTCTTTTATTTCTTCAGAAAGGGATTCTTTAGTATCTTCTGTGCTTTTTTCAAGCCTAGCTAGTATCTTTATAATTGTCATTCTGAACTCTAGTTCCAACATCTTATGAATGCCTGTATTGATTAGATCCATGGTAGTTGGTACTGCCTCTTGTTTTTTGTTGTTGGTGTTGTTTGTTTGTTTGTTTTCTTTGTTTTTTTTTGAGGTTGTCTTTTTGTCCAGAGAAGAATAGATGAATGAGATAACAAAATGCTTAAAGGGTAACAATTACCCCAGAAGAATATATACTAAACCAATCAGAAGAGACCCAAAACCAGAAGGAAAAGAAAGAAAGAAAAAATATACATATATATTATCAGGCTGGTGAATAGAACAGAGCCACAAACTTGATTTTGGGTATATTTTGGTCTGTTAGAAGAAACTGTCTCCCAAAATTTTAAAGAAAGAAAAACTTATATATACACAAAAATAAAGGTAAATATGATGAAGGGATGGAATATGAATGTAAGGATGAAAATTTAAAAAAGATTTTAAAAAAGGAATTGATAAGATAAGAAGTTGGTTGAAAAAAGAAAGAAAAAAATTAAAAAAAAAAAAAGAATGTGATCAGGCAGGAGACTAGAACAAACCATACACTAGATTTAGGGTATATTTTGATCTGTTAGAAGAAACTGTATCCCAAAACTTTATAGAAAGAATAACATATATATACAAAAAATAAGGTTAAATACAATGAAGGGATATAATATGGCTACAAAAATAAAAATTTAAAAAAATATTTTAAAAAGTATTGCTAAATTAAGATGTTGATTAAAGCAGTAAAGAGGAAAAATTCAAAAAAGATAGAAAAAGAAAAAAATAAAGATGAAATTTAATTTTGAAAGACTAAAGAATCATGGGGGGAAAACCATGAATTCTATATTCTGTATTAGCCTAGCACTGAGGTTGTCCAATTCTCATTAGTCAATAAACTTGGTCTTGGCTGGATGTTCTTCCTGACCTTCTGGGGAAGGGGCCTGTTGCAGTGATTCTCAAATGTCTTTGCCCCAGGTGGAATTGTACCATCCTTGCCAGGGGCCAGGTTAAGTAATCTGCTAGGGTTCCCTTTTGGTAGCTTTTGTTCCCTGATTGCTTTCCATACAGCTTTGGAGGAGGAGAATGAGAATAGTGGCCTGCCAATCTCTGGCCCCTAGGAGCCAAGAGCTCCAATCTCCCCTGTTCAGTGAACCCCCAGAGAAAATCAGTCAGTCACTCCTGTCTCCCTGGTTTCTGGCCGCAGTCTGAGCTCACCCAGCCTGTGACAGAATGTTTCTACCTCTGGCAAACAGCTCCATTTAGAATCTCCAAACCCAGCAGATTCCTGTGCTGTGCTTCCATGCCACTCTGCCCAGTGGAGGAAAGTAAGTCTCCCAGATCTGCCACTTGTGAGGCCCTTGCTCAAAAAGCAGCGTCCCACTTTGCCTCAGATCATGGTTTATGGCAACCCCAAGCAGAGAGCCCCCTCTTTGGCTCTGTTTTTGTAGCTGGCTTCCCCGCTCCTATACTTGGGAGCTCCGCTGCACTCAGGCGCACCCAGGCTTTCTGTGGTCCTGAGGGACCTGAGAACATACTGTCCCAGAGAAGGCTCCAGTCCCCCTACCCCCCAACCCAAGCCACTGGAGTGACATCCTTCAATGGAGCAGACTTCTAAATGTGCTCCACCACTCTGTCACTTGCCAAGAGCCAGCTGACAGAGGCTCCCTCCCCCCCACAGTCTATCTTCCCATATATCATCTTGGATTCACTTCTCCGCACATCCGCACATCCTACCTTCCAGAAAGTGGTTGCTTTTCTGTTCATAGAATTGCTGCTATTCTTTTCTTTGATCTCCTGTTGAGTTTGTAGGTGTTCAGAATGGTTTAATAACTATCTAGCTGAATTCCTGGGATCAGATGAAATTTATGTCTTCTACTCCTCCATCATTTTGCTCCTCCCCCCAGGGAGAGAAAATCTTAAGCTAGACATGGAGCCCAATGCGGGGCTTGTTCTCATGACCTGGGATCATGACCTGAGCCAAAATTAGGAGTCAGACATGTAACTGACAGAGCCAGCCAGGCACCCCAAGAAATATAAAAATTCTAAAAACTGTATTTACTTAATAACATAGGATCAAAATTTATAAAGTGAAAATCAACAGAATTACAAAGAGAAATGTAAAAATCACAATTACCAAGGGAGATTTTTAATAGAGCTCTCTGAGCAACTGAGATAAGTAGATAAGTAAGTAAATAAAAATAGATTATATGAACAATGTGCTTATTCTAGTAATATATTTAAAAGGAGAAAAATAAATTAAACAATCAATGTATTTTACTATATTCACAGAATAAAGAAGAAAAATTAAATCTTAATCAATAGATTAAGAAAATGTAATACAGGGATGCCTGGGTGGCTCAGTTGATTAAGCGGCTGCCTTCGGCTCAGGTCATGATCCCAGCGTCCTGGGATTGAGTCTCGCATCGGGCTCCTTGCACGGCAGGGAGCCTGCTTCTCCTTCTGCCTCTGCCTGCCTCTCTGCCTGCCTGTGCTCACTCGCTCTCTCTCTAACAAATAAATAAATAAAATCTTTAAAAAAAAAAGAAAAGAAAATGTAATACAATTTAACATTCATATATGATAAAAATTATTTGCAAATTAAGAATAGATGGATCCTTTATAAATCTTATAAAATATATCTACAAAAATAATACAATACACATCATACTTGTTGAAAATCTTAAAGTGTTCTTTTAGAGGTCAGAAACAAAACAAGGGTACCTGCTATCACCCTTTGTGTTCACCATTATACTGGAGGCTCTTGGCAATTAATTAAAGCAGTAAAAAGAAACTATAGGTAACAAGCAGTGGAAAGAGGAAATAAAACTCACATTATTTTATGCTTATGTATATAGAAGATCAAAACAATATTCAGACATAATGTTGGAATTAATAAGTGAGTTCACCCTAAATAATTAGATGCACTCATGCTAAATGTAGTGGATTGCTCAGTTACGATGGCTAAAGCAGAAATATGTGTTCTTCTACTGTTTGACCCTCTCCAGCTCTTTGGATGTCATAAGTGAAATTCACACTTTACCCTTTTTCACCCTGCTTTGTGCCTGGGAAGGCCCAACTTTCAAGACTGCATCAATAAGTTACCCTGTCCCATGCATCCCAATTATGTTAACCAATGTTAAACACTGGTAGAAAATCAGAGGGTGGAAAGAGATTGAAGTTTAGGTACTTATTCTCCCAAATCTATATGTATTTCTCCATCTCCTTTTCTTCTCAGAGAGGCAGTGGCTGCTTTTCTCCATTGAAGACCTTGGCTACTATAGTGACATCTGTCTCCCTGAATAACTGTTAATTATTTTCTTTGGACGGTTATTTCCATTGTGATATGTTGAATTTGAAATGTGGCTGTATCAAGCAGGTAATTAGACATATGGCTTTGAATCTCAGGTATGACATAAGAAGTATAGAAAAAATATGAGCATCATCAGTTTAATGATGGTAGCTAAAGTCATTGAGGTGATGGAGGACACTCACAGAGAGTATATGCAATGAGAATAGAAGAAGGCTAATGAGTTTCCTTTGGGGAAATACTCATGGGGTGTTTAAGTGATAGTCTCAGGAGGCACAACATTGCAAGGGAGATTAAAAAGGCATGGACACAGCAGCAGAAGAAGAACCAGTGCCAACAGATGCCAAAGAACATTTCTAAACTTGGAGGGTTATATGTATTATAAAATTATGTAAGATCAAGAAAGATAGGAACTCAAAGATATTCAATACATTTAAAAGTAAGGAAGAACTAGTGACCTTGGTAAGAACAATTTCAATGAGGGGTGCCTGGATGGCTTATTTGGTTAAGCATTTGTCTCTGGCTCAGGTCATGGTCCTGGGGTCCTGGGATTGAGCCCCTGCATTGGGCTTCCTGCTCGGCAGGGAGCCTGCTTCTCCCTCTCCCTCTGCATGTTACTCTGCCTGCTTGTGTTCTCACTATCTGCCCAGTAAATAAATTTTGAAAAACAAACAAACAAACAAACAATAATTTCAATGAGTTAGGGTAGCCAGAATATTGCCAGGTGAACTAGGGAGACCCTGGACCCTGCAGCCTTGACCCAACCAGACCCAAAAGAGTTGCTGAAGGTTCTTGGTCTTGTAATGAGAATGAATTCAAGGACATACATACAGCACAGTGGATGAGTAACACAAGTGGGGAAGTTTTTTGAAGTGAAAAGCAAACTCTTGAGAGTGGGGGGAGGTCAAGAGAGATAGAGAGCTGTGTATCTGGAGGTTGGGTTTCTATCTTTTATGGACAATTGTTAACTAGAGGGCAGAATATTCATTACCTCAGGTGGGAAGTAGGGTTTCGCACTTTTTCTTCCTAATTTTGTTATTCCTGTCATGGCACTCTCCATCTTGGGCCTGTCTTGTTTGATCTGGCTTCTTGTGGAGTGCTGCTGCCAAGACAGGCCTCTGACTTTCCTGATAGCTGCCCATGACTTCCTCACTGCTGACCTCCAGGTATCCTGTTATAACCTAACTAACTGCCTACTTTAGCAAAAATACAGATTCTAAAAAAAAAAAAAAAAAAAAAAAAATACAGATTCTAACAGTTGTCAAGAGCAAATAGATGGTGAAGAAATAAAAACTAGGCATGTTTATTTCATGAATCTTCTTTGTGAAGGGGAAAAGAGGACTGAAAGATTTATTGGGGATGAGAGGAGGATAAAGAATATGTGGGGGAGAAATATTAATTTGCCTTCACCCTTCCAGTTTTTTAGCAGAGACCCTCTGTAATAAAAGACAGATGGACCGGAGAAAAACAAACAAGTTTAATGACATATATACATCCTGTATACAGGGAGACACCCAGACAAACTAAGTAATAACCCCAAATAGCTCAAGCCACCACATTAAATACCATCTTCAGTTGAAGATAAAAGATGCTGGAAGGTGAGGGAACCATTGGTCTATATTTTGACTTTCAACTTCCTTCCCTGTTCTTTACTATTTTTTTATTACCTAGATTTCTGAGTTTATTTGAAAATCCCTTGCCAAATCAGTTTAAGAGTGTATTTGTTATCTCTAAATTTTTGGCAAAGTAGTCCTAAATTCCCACCCTAAGCTAGAAAAGGCAGGAGAGGAAAAAAATTCTATAATCCTTCCACAAATTCTATCATTTATGACTGTGGAAACCAATATCTCCTTTTATGAACTGAACTCTTAAGGTATAACTATAATCCACCTCTAATCTAATGATTCATTATAACAGAAATCAGGCGTCTATGGTGTTAGAAAGAAAACTATTCTGACACTTGTTAAAATGGTAAGGAAGACTTTCTTCAAGACTATTGCAATAGGGGACAGCTCTACTGGAATAAGGAAGAAAAAGATTGTGTAAAACTCCAAATACAGCAAAGACAACTGGATATTTATAGCCAATGAGCAGAGTAAGGGGGTCAGTGAATGGAAAATCATTTAAGAGAAGATTTCAAGGGGATTCTTGCCAAACAGACAACAAGATTCTTGCTGAAGTCTACCAGGGTGATCAAATATCAAGGGTAGAAGATAAGGAACTTGAGCAAGTATTAAGGATAATCAGATATCAAGGGTGGAGGGATTCTTGCTAAACCAACTAAGTTTTCTTTGTTGAAGGCAGGCTGAAGTTGAAGCCTAGATGAGAAAAGGGCTTCAAAGGAGCCTAACTGAAGTTTGGTCAGAAGGAAATTTTATCAATGATTGATTATGTAAGATAAACTTGTTGGGTTGGGACACCTGGGTGGCCCAGTTGGTTAAGCATCTGACTCTTGGTTTTGAGTTGGGTCATGATCTCAGGCTCTTAAGATTGGGCCTCATGTGAGGCTCCATGCTCAGTACATGGTTGAGATACTCTGCAGAGATTCTCTCTTTTTCCCTGTACTCCTACCCATGCTTGCCCGTGTGTGCAAATACATTCTCCCTGTATCTAAAATAAATGAATAAATGAAATATTTAGGATGAACTTGTTGGGTTGACTTGAATCTGATAAAACATATTTGCTAATGGAAGCCAGACAGTACTTTTTGTCTATTTTTTTAAATGATTGAACAATGTAAAAAATTATCTTATGTATTGAGAACTCTAGCATTATGTGGGAGGGAGTTTATCTTATCAAAGAAACCAGAAAATAAAACAAATTAATGTAACATCTAATTCAATTGCCTTTTAGTATTCACTAGGCTGAACAGAGCTATGTGAAAAATCATCAGGAAATACATTGTCTCCAGTAAGAAATTTCCTCTGTCATACTAGTTACTTAAATAAGTTATTTGTACATGAACTTGTTCAGGGAAATATTTAGTCAAAGCTATAATATTCCTGCTTGCCTATTGTTTATTATTGCAAAAAATAAAACAGAAATAAACAAGAGAGTAAGTCACAAAAGAAAAAAAATAAAAACTCCAGTCAACTAAAATGAGCTTTTCTTATTCTTTTAAGATGTTATTCTAATATACCGTTTAGTAGTATAGAATATGCAAATCAGCTCTTTAAATAATTTCATATTGACATCCATATCCTACTGTTTAAATCAATGAGAAAGAAGACCTCAAAAACAAAGTAGTGACAGAGCTTAATAGTTCTTTTTTCTATTTTTCTAGTTCTGTTACAGTTAGTACACATTTTATAATGTATTTATTTGCTTGACAAATGCTAAAAGCACAGAAATGAGTTATAGATTTTTTTAAAGCATTGTAAGATAGACATCATTGCTCTTAAAATTTTTTTCATATGTTATCCACTAACTGCTCTTAAATAGGAAGATAATAGGAACTTAATTAATCTTTCCAACTCTGATTAAGGAAAAATCTATTCATCAAAGTCAGAATAGCTCTGACATCTGTAAGTATTTTGCTTTGTCATATTTTCAATCATTTATGTACGTCAATATAAGCAAAGTAGCTAGTTAAAAATACTAAGGAATTTTTACATGAAACCCTGTAGAATCTGTCGGCTTTTTATATTTTCCCAGTTGAAAAAAAAATCCCCTCTGGTACTTTCTATTTCTTTTCTTCATGGAGACTACATTGCATTTCATAGAATTTAAACCAGATGGGTGGTAAAAGGAATTTATCACCAAGTTTAACTAGTGCATTTCATCAAAGTCTTTTAATTTATACATGGAAATTTTATGATGTGTTTTTTCTTCAAACTCTTATGTAAATTAGCATGGGCCCTGAGGCCCAAAGTTTGAAAAAAGTTAGGTCAGACTTGAAAAGCACCAGGCTATGGAGAGATAAGAACCATAAAGTAAAGCCAAAGCATTAATCTATACTCATGCTTTCAGCTGGCATGAACTGTACTGGCTCATAAATGGTTATGATTTTGCACAGAGATATGTAAAGAAGGTTGTAGACTGAGAAAAGATAACAAAATAATAATCTTATCTGAATAACTAGCTGAAAGTCTTCTTAATCTTTATTGTCACAGCTTTTCAAGTAAGAAGATAATTTAAGTAGTTAACTTCTTTTTCCAGTTCCCGGACCTGGTCTTTTCTCTCCATTGCTAGTCACTGACTTTTTCTCTTCCTCTAAGTTTCCTTGTAGTCACTTCTGGAATTAATATTTATAGCCCTGATGGCATGAGTGTTCTGATGACATTCAATTTTCAATCTTCATTTTATTGCAGGGTACAGCTTTCAAGGGTGTGGAGAGTGTCAAGGCTAGAGTTGATTCTGCTAGGAATTGCTATTCATAAACTTTCTTTAAAAATAGGATGTGAGAAGGACATTAATAATAAAATGCATTGTTTCCTTTATATTTGACAATACTGTGACTGGTATTACCATTCCAGGGTTTGGGATGTGGCTGAAAACCAAGAGCCTTTTGTAGCAGCTTTTTCTACCCTGTTAGAATGTTAAAGAGAGCCCTTTGGTCTGCAGCTGCTGATACATTTCACTAAGCCTGATGCAGCTTGGAACTGTTGCCTCTTTCTTTTTCAGAAATTAATTCAGAACATGGAAGGCTTTTGGAATGAGCCTATGTGGGTGAATACATGCTAGTAATGTATCAGTGAGAAGCCTCTGGCTATAAGCAACTGAATATGACTATTTTCAGGCTACATTAAAATAAATTTATTATCAGGACATTAGAAATCACATTTTTTTTTTAAATTCTGATCATCTGTATAGTGATGAGGATAACCCAGATTGAAAGTAAGGAACTGATGACGAGTCTCTTTCACATTAGTGTTGTAAAGACAGATGTTCAATGGCCTGTTGTCTTCTTGCCATGATGCTTGAGACTCAAATTCTAGGAAGAGAGAGGTTTTGATTGACCTTTTTCGAGGAACAGCTCTACCAGAACACACTGGGATTGTGAAGGGTGTTAATTCAGGATTAAATGATACCAAAAGAAAATAAAAGGTACGATCCTTGGGCTATTGGTCTTATTACATTGTTGCTACTGGTCTTTGAATAATATAGTCAATTGTTTAAGATGTGCTTTTGGATTCTGGTTTCCAAGGACTCTCCAAAACATATCAAGCATTGTACCTAATCCAATCAAAAATACTACCAAATCTGGAAAAGAACACATTCTTACATGGGAAAAGGAGTAAAATGCACTTAAGAAATAATACAGTGAACAAGCATTGAAATCTAAACTGACTTTTTCCAATGTGAGATAAATATTATGATAAAATACTTAAAAGGGTTTTGAGGGCCTGTATTTTAAATAACATTCCCAAATACTGTGATACCTAATGCATATCATATTGAAAATGCCTAAATACTTGTGGGAAAATAAACTATTTATTGGACTCCTAAAATTTTTAAAGACAAAGCTGTATGCATTTTGACATTTTCCATTTAAAATTGGGTAGTGTTGGATGCCTGTGTGGCTCAGTCGGTTAAGTGTCTGCTTTTGGCCCAGGTCATGATCCCAGGGTCCTGGGATGGAGTCCCACATCAGGCTCCTTGCTCAGTGGGAAGGCTGCTTCTCCCTCTTTCTCTCCCCGCTGCCTGTGTGCCCTCTGCACCTTCTCTCCCTCTTTCTCTCTGTCTCCCTAATAAGCAAGTAAAATTTTAAAAATAAATAAACAAATAAATAAATAAATTTTAAAAAATAGGACAGTGCTACACAATGGGTATTTGTGCCACTGCAGTCATGGAACTAGCATATCTTTCCACTGTGACTCTGTTTTTCTGTGATGAGAATGTATGTAGTGTTAGACTGCTGAATTAAGAAGTTTTTTTCTTCTTTATTTTTATAGCTACCAAATGTCCATAAAGAATCTTCTTAAATGCTCTGATAGAATATATACTAATAAAAACAATAACGGTAATGAATAACATGTAATTTTGGCTGCATGCCAAATTTTGAAAGTATTGCTGTTGCAGGATTTTTTTTCTATTTGTGCCAAGGTTCTTGGTCATACTGTTTCAAAGAATAAAGGGGTAGACCAGATAGAGTGGTGCACAGTAAAGAAAGGTTTGTTGAGTGATAACAAAGTGACAGTACAAAGTTCCCAAGGAGGGAGGGGGCCCAAGAGGATTGCCACCAAAGTTTTAAGTCTAGGGGTTTTTATGGGCTTGTTGGCGGGCTCTTTTAATTTGATTAACCTTCCCTTCATCTGTCATCCAACCAGATTCTTGTCATCTATCTATCATGTGGGAAAGGGTGAAGGACTCCTTCCAGGGTGGTGTAAAATCCTCTTTAGGGGGGCACCTGGGTGGCTCAGTGGGTTAAGCCTCTGCCTTCAGCTCAGGTCATGATCTCAGGGTCCTGGGATCGAGTCCCGCATCAGGCTCTCTGCTTGGCAGGGAGCCTGCTTCCTCCTCTCTCTCTCTGCCTGCCTCTCTGCCTACTTGTGATTTCTCTCTGTCAAATAAATAAATAAAATATTAAAAAAAAAATCCTCTTTAGGGTGGTTTCCTCTTGGGCGGGGACTCTTGTCCTTGCCTGCCTGCCTTCCAATTATCCTTATCATTGTCTCATTGAATTTTCACAGCAATCAAATGAAGTAGATCAGGATTTCTCAACCTCACCATTACTGATATTTTGGACTAGAAAATTCTTTGTTATCTGGTGCATTAAGATATTTAACAATATTCATGGTCTCTACCCATCTAGGTGCCATAGATGCAGATAAATAAAAAATGTCTTTAGGCAATACTAAGTGTGCCAGTCAAGAACCATTGAAATGTGCTACTGTAGTCTGTCTCTGGAAAAATCTGTTGGTCAGGAAAAATTTACCTCATTAAATTTATTGCAGCAATGGAGAATACCATCTTAATAGTAGTATCTCAACAGATAGAAATTAGGTAAATTTATTTTCAGAGTTTTCTTGGTTAGGCTCAAGAAGTTATGATAAACCTTTTAAAGTAGGGAATTGATTAGGACTGGGTGAAGTTCACATAAAATAGTTCAGGATTGGAGGACACAAGGTGTTAAGATGAGGCTTGATGAGTAAACTGTTTTATTAAAAAGAGAACTGCTTCCTAAAATGAGCAAACTGTTTGCCAAGGTATATTGATTTTCAGTAATTTCCTAACATAAGTAGTAGAGTTATATACAGGTTTAATGTCTCATTTTCCTGTCAAGAATTTCCCGGTGCAAATTGTTAAATTATTTTGATATAGGTGGTATCAGTTTTCGGTCCCACCAGTATAGTTATGCTGATGCAAATGGTCTCAATTTGCAGACCTTCATTTTAATCCCTTTTTAGCTTAAGTTGAAGTACAGATAACATGTGGAGCATGATTATTCCAGATCTGTACTGCTGTTTGAGGCATTATCATCATATATCATGTTTTGGAGAGTGTCTTTTTTAGCCTCTGTTATCAACTATTACTGTCCTCTCTGTCTCTCTCTCTCTCTCAATGACCGTTTGATGGAAACAGTTCTTGTGCAATATTTTGATCACTGTAATGATTGTGGACAGAGTATTTGTGTCCCACCCCCTGCACAATTCAAATATTGTTCTTCTTAATCCCTAATGTGATGGTATTAGGAGGTACGGCCTTTGAGTGCTAATTAGATTTAAATTAAGTTATGCCAGGGGAATTTCATGATAGCCAGCACTTTGATTTTGGATTACTTAGTCTCCAGAACTGTGAGAAATAAATGTCATTGAAACCATCCAGTATTGTGTTACAGCAGCGTGAGCTAAAACAGTAGTATCTACAAATTCTAAGAAAAGGATTATGACTACAGTTTGTTGTATACTTTCAACTAGCAGACTAATATGTCCAAATTAATCTAAGACAATGGATCCAATTCCAAATTTTAATAGCACGGAAGAAAAGAGTTTGGAACTATTAGCTAAATTACCTGTTTCCTGATTTCTTTATTTTCTAGATCCTTGAGTAATGTTAAAGATGTTAGAATGACTCTGGAGATTAAGTATAACATTCTTTGACCAATATCACACATATTTTACCATGAAAGTACAATATTATGTTTAGGTCTCCTCTGTTTTGAAACATGACCATACAACCTCATGAGTCTCAAGGGCAAGAAAATATGTGATATTAGTGACATTGTCTATATTCTATGCAATCCTAACATAAGATTCCCCACCCCCAATTTTGAGACACATTATAAGCATTAAAGGGTCTGAAAGACAGAAATTGAAGCATTGAAATTGAAATTGAATTGAATTCAATTGAAATTGAAAGAAGAAATTGACACCAAGTTTTCATTTGGACTGTTAAATTGAGATATTTTATTATTACATAATATAGTATAATATAATATTGTATTATATTATACTTATACTTCTTCAGTTGTCTTGAGATTTCTTTTTTTTCCCAAGAGGGAAAGTTGATGGGCCAAGGTGGACTCTAGGTAAAACCAGATTGAACTGAATGCACATACCAATTGTTGAGAAAACAAATCACAGTCCTATTTGTAGTTTGCTGATAGGGTTTTGTGGCACAAATAAAATAACACTTAATGGGGTGAGGGCACAAAATCATCTGATATCAACCAAAATACCTTTATGGGATTGCTGAATCATATTATATAAATAGAGTACCACTTGAAGAGTGGGCTGGCACATAGGTGGTGAGATGTATAGTTCAGAGATTATTAGGTAGGTCAAATAGAACACGAGATATATCTTAAGTTTTGAGACTTCCTTGTAAAGTCTGTGAGAGAGCTTCCATAAATATACCATTTTTCTAAGGAGACTTTCTAATCTCTATTTCTGTGCAAGTCAGTTATAAAGTCTACAAAGTCTAGTAGGTGCCCAAGTATAATTTTGGTTGGAGACATTACCCTCTCTTTTTAAGTGTGGCCTGATAAGAGATTTTAGAATTTTGGGTGTCTGGCCTTTTGTGGTATTTTCACACTAAAATCATATTTCACAGAAAATGAGGAGAGAACCAAAATCACATTTGCTTCAGAATGTATGCTTGAATTATGTTTAAATGTATTCAGTAATCTATACTTTATTTTTCCAATGGATATATCCCTTTTTTCCCCCTTGTACAACTAAATTGGAATGTAATGTAATCATAGGAGTATCTAGGATTACCCGCCAAAAGTTCTCGCCTAACATCTATAACTTTTCTTTCTTTCTTTTTTCTTTTTCTCTCAAGATTTTATTTAAATTCAAATTAGTTCACATACAGTATGGTTATTAGTTTCAGGGATAGAATTTAATGATTCATCAGTTGCATATAACACCCAGTGTTCATTACATCCTTAAAGCCCATCACCCAGTTCCCCCATCCCCTTACCCCTGCCCCCCACCAATCTTAGTTTGTTCTTTATATTTAAGAGTCTTTTATGGTTTGCCTCTCTCTCTGTGTCTTTGTCTTGTTTTATTTTTTCTTCTCTTTTTCTGTAGTCATCTGTTTTGTTTCTTAAATTTCACATATGAGTGAAATCATATATTTGTTTTTCTTTGACTGACTTATTTTGCTTATATCTTTAGGTTTTTCAAACCCCTCTGGTTTCCTTTACTACTTGATGTCTTTTAGATCATGATCACGGTGTTCCTGATGTGGGAAACAAAGGCAGAAGGAAATTATTAAATTTCCTTTCTACCTACAGCCCATTGACAAATCCTTAAAACAAGCATAGTGACATTCCTCTAGCGACTCAATTGCCTCAATTTTGATACTTTGCTAAGGGCAAAAGTCAATCTTAGCCCAACCCCCAGGACCCCATGAGTCTACTTTAACACATAAAAATTCCTATGGAAACTTCCTTTATCTCTAAACCCCCTAAGATATTTGTTGGTAATCATCCCCCAAGCATATGGTCCACCAATATACATTTGAAGGGTCTCATAACTAAGGTTTTATTGGATGGTAATAAAGACATTTTCCTAATAATTGCTAGCCCCCTCAAGGTCCTGGAAACCTTGCTTCCAAAATTCTTAGAGACTTAAGCTTTCCCAAACCCCTCCCAACTTGAAAGTAAATAATGGACCACCCCCTCATGACCCCAGTGCAGCTCTTTCTGCCCCTGGGTCCTGTCCCTGTGCTTTAATAAAACCAATAAAACCACCTTTTTGCATCAGAGGTGTCTCAAGAATTCTTTCTTGGCCGTGGGCTTTGAACTCTAGTGTTCTTTCCTACATCATTCCTCATCTGCCTTTCCATATATAACTTGAGTTATGTTTAGCTCTCCCTTCCATTCTGAAAGATTTTTTAGTTTGAATAATAAAGTATATGTTCATCTTCTCTACCTCTCTTTTAAGTGGCTCTCAATCTTCTATGTCGTTCTCTTTATTTTTATCAGCCCAACTCAAATCAAATCCATTGATATTTTTTGTTCAGATCACTGAAAGAAATGATTTGGTTTCTTTACTGTTCCTGCCTCCTCCTCTGCTACCCTCAACAAGGGCTCCATCCCATTCCACTCTAAGGGATACCTTATCTATTCTGCATCCAGAGAGATCTTTTCAGATTACAAATCTGGTAATGGGCCTACCTATCTCCCCTGGTTTATCTAAAAAACCTCTCCCTGTACTCTATGCTAGCATTATCTGACCAACCTCCTTTTCTTTCACCAAGACATAGTAATCTCTTCAATAAAAGAGTACTTTCACATTCTCTCCCTCCTCCCCTTGCTCTAATTTCCCTGTGAGAATGACCCTTGGTTTTAGATATTATATATATGTATATATATAATATACATATGTATACATA
>ML110211.1:14732-47101 GCA_003697995.1 Taxidea taxus jeffersonii | reverse complement strand
CCAAATATGTCTACATCCTAATCTCTGGAGCCTATGAATGTTACCTTATATGGCAAAAAGACATAGATGTGAAGAAATTGAAGATCATGAAATGGGGAGATTATCTTGGATTATTCCTGTGAGTTTGATATAATAGCAATGGTTCTAAGAGGAGCAAAGGAGGAATCAGAGTCATAGGGGAAGGTGATGCGATGACAGAAACAGATATTAGAGTGACTGGCTTTGAAGATGGAGGAAGAGGTCATATCCAAAGAACACAGAAGGAGGCCACAAGAAACTAAAAAAGGCAAGGAAACAAATTTTCCCTTAGAGACCTCAGAAGGAAACAACCTGCTAAAACTGAATTTAGCCCAAGTGAAACTTGTTTTGGACTTCTAACCTCCAGAACCAAAACAGAATAATGCTTTTGTTGTTGTTTTACACCACTAAATTTGTGTCTGTATACCTTGGTACATTAGATTCTAACTAATGGTATCACCTGATTCTACTTTGTCACACTCACAAAATCAGCACCTTTACATTTGATTAAGTATTTATTCTTATGTCTCTGTTTCATAAATATAAACTGTAAACTCCAGTAAGATAAGATTTTTAAAAACTTGCTTTTATATCTTTAGTGTCTAGTAGAATTCCTGGCATATAACATACATACAATAAATATTTTTGTGGGGATCCTGGGTGGCTCAGTTGTTAAGTGTCTGCCTTCGGCTCAGGTCATGATCCCAGATTCCTGGGATCAAGCCAGCACTTGGGCTTCCTGCGCAACCGGAAGCCTGCTGCTCCTTCTACCACTCCTCCTGCTTGTGTTCCCTCTTTCACTGTCTCTCTCTCTCTGTCAAATAAATAAATAAAATCTTAAATAAATAAATAAATATTTTTGTTTTGAATGGATACATTGATAATTTTTACTTAAACAAGAAGTTTCATAATAACATTAAACATTTCAATTATTGTACATCCTTTTTTTCTTCTCCTTTTTAATCAAGCTTATTTCTTTAGAGACAGATATGGACGTACAGCTATTTCCAGTTATCAGAAGTTCTCTTCCTTCCATTCTCCTTCAATATAACTGAAGGGAAGCAGAATTTATCACCCTCAAAGAAGGATAAGGCAGAAATATTATTTTGACCTGATTATTTTTAAGAAACAGCAGTCACAGGAGAAGCTGTGAAAATCAAGTCAAAGTTATGTTTTTGTAAGAGATATCTCCATTTGTAAAGGAAATCTCCATTTGTAAGAATGTCTCCCTCTTGTATCAGGAAGAGGAAGATGACCAAATCTCTAGAAACTCTTATCAATAGAGAAGGCACAGATTAAATCTGTATAAGAAGTAAGCCCTTGTTTACAATGCTTTCCTGGTAACCTGTCAGAACTGGTCTCACCTCATCTCAACACCTTCTTTTTTTTTTTTTTGTCGTTAGCAGAAGATGGTACTTAAAGTGATGATTTGGGCCATTTGAGGGAATTATTCAGTTTTCCTGGGGGATGTACAGTATTAAATTTCTGTGTGTTTTTCTCCTGCCAATCTATCTTTTATTATGGTGGATCTCAGACAAGAACCTACAAGGATAAAGGGAAAATTAGTTTTTCCTCACCTATACTGGTAGTGGAGTGTTCCATCTCATCTTTCTGGATATTACAGACAAAACTAATAGGTCACACAAAGTAGGTACTTTCTAAATTTTACAAAATGAAAAATTAGTTTTACTTCAGAAAGCTACGTATAAATATGTCTTGCTTGTCACAAAATATATGCTCTTAAAATGTAGTAAATAAAATATTTGTTAACAAGTAATTCTTGCTGTAAGGAATGATATGGAGTTCTTTTATAAAATTGAATAACCATCTTTTTCTGTTTTGCAAATGCTATTATCATTCTTGGTGACTTCCTTTCAAAAATATACTATGCTTAAAATGCCCATAAACTACAGATGAAAGTAAGTTTCAGAGTTTGCTTATGAAAATGTGCTCATTTTCTGTAAGTTTTCAAAGGGGTATTATTGTACAAAGCCATCTCCTTTAACACACTTAAAATTGTGTGGTTGAGGGACGCCTGGGTGGCTCAGTTGGTTGGGTGGCTGCCTTCGGCTCAGGTCATGATCCCAGCATCCTGGGATTGAGTCCCGCATCGGGCTCCTTGCTCAGCAGTGAGCCTGCTTCTCCCTCTGCCTGCCACTCTGTCTGCCTGTGCTTGCTCCAGCACTCTCTCTCTGTCTGACAAATAAATAAATAAAATCTTTAAAAAAAAATTGTGTGGTTGATTGAAAAAACCCAATTCATACAATTTTATAAAAAGCATATTTTGTGTATAAAGACTAAATATTTTAGTATTATTTGTTAATATTTTGATTTAGACTTTTCTATCTGTTTATATGATCATGTGTTTTAGAATTGATTGACCTTTGATTTTGCCAAAACTCAGGTTATTATTTTATATAATAACAAAGGGGAATAGGTAGGGCTGCCTTCTATTTTTTGAATTAAAATATTTGAAATATTACAGAAACACCAAAATAGCCCAATAACAGTACTTACAGGGTTCATGAAAGCCTGATAACTATGGTTCATGCACTTTCAATTTTCAATTTTTCTCTGAGAGATTGAGGTCTGCTCAATGATGTGTATTGAATTGAATCTTTTCTCTGCTATCAGGTATGTCTAATTTTTAGTTTTAAAAAATGCTTCTTGCCTAGATGATTATTAAACATAAGTATATGCCAAGAGATCCATTTGAAGATTTAAAATGAGGGTTCTTATGTTAAATCACACTTATAAAAGAAGTAAGGGCTCACTTTCTAATATAAGCAAATTGAATTCTGTTTTTCTTCTAAGTTTTAGTTTTTCTGTCTTGCCTTTCAAGGCATTTCAACTTAATGATTAGTTAATCAGAAGCTTGACAATGTAGTTACATTATGGACCTTATTAAATTTAGAGGAAACACTAACATCTGATACTCACAAAAATGATCCTATCACCACAGTTGCTCATTAGTACCAGTGTTTTATTTTTAAGGTGTTATACCATATTGTTTGATGTCACTGGATTTCATGTCATGCTATTTTTTGAGACATTGGTAATTCTCTTAAATTTACCATCTTCTCATGGTATAAAATAATAACTTAACTGCTTTAATGTATTAAAGACAACAGACCCAAAATGGAAACACTTTCCTAAACCCCACATCACCAGAGATTTAGTTAAATGACAGTTTGGGTGTCTTAGAAACAGAATGTTAAACCAATCAATTGGGAATCACCTTACCAGCATTAGTTAAGTCATCTGCCAGTTCAACCCCTGCCAGATCATAAGGAAAGTAAACTTGGAATTACCAATCTGCCTTTCTGTCTACTACAATGTCTTTTTTCCTGCTTTCTTCTGTCTATAAGATCTCTTGCTCTGTATAGGTCCTCAGGGCTTTTCTCTACTTGTTAGATTGGATGCTGCCATGAATTGCTGAAGAAAGCCAATAAGATCTTTAAAGTTTGCTTTCTGGCAAATGAAAGAGAGATAAATCTAAGAAATCCTAGGAAAGGATTACAATGGATATTTATAGCAAGGCTTATTATTTGGGGTTGATTAACCTCCCGTAAATGCAATGTAAGTAGTTTGTGAAGCCTTTGAAACTATTTTCAAATTTCTATGTGTGTGTTCATTTTTCTGAAGAAAAAAATCCCTAGTCACCCAAAATGTTAAGAACAGTGCTGTTAATGATCGTTATAAACTAAAAGAAAATAAAGTGGGTGACCACAGACATAATGCAAAAAGAATTCTATTTAGACTGATGGCAGAGAAGTCTTAGTTCTATTTGCTATGCTAAGTGATTTCATGTAAGAGATATTTTGAAGTTTAAGAAAAGTGGAATCTTTAAAAAAAAAAGAAGAGAAAATTGGAATCTTTTAATAAGAATCAAATTTTTGCTTGATGAACTCAATGTATTCCATGCCTAAACATAATACGCATTTTTAAATGTTATATTTTCATTAGTAGGAGTTGTTGCAGTTGATTGGAGGATTTGGCAACAGCAAAATCTTGCTTTTTCTGATTCCCATTTTGCTAACATCTCTGTCTTTTCTTCACATAGCAAAGGGGATTTGTAAAGATCTTAGAGCCTTCCAGTTGTTTCCTGTTCCAATTAGAACAAAATCTAAATTTTTATGTGTGGTTTGCAAACCTATGTGTGATCCCTGCCTATTTCTTTAATTTCATTAAATAGAGTTTGCCCCGTTGTCCCTTATGCTTCAGTCACAGGAAATTTTGCCAGTTTCCAGAGCTTGTTCTTGTTTTGGAGACTTTGGATTTTATTTCCTCTGCCCAAAATGCTCTTTCTGTAGCTCTTTTCCTGGTTTACTCAGTGCGCAGGTGCTTCTTTGAACATGACCTCCTAGGAGAGGCTTTTCTTGACTTCCAAATGTGAAGTTGTCTCCTTGTTTTCTCTATCACTTCATTTTGATATGTTTTCTTCCTACCACTTGGTATGAGTCATTAGTAGCTTATATATTTGTTTGCTCATCTTCTGCTTGTGGGCACTTGAATGTAAACTTCATGAGAGCAAGAGTGCTTTCTTGTTTACCACTGTATCTTCAGTGCTTAGAACTTGCCTGAAATGTGGGGGAAACTCAGGGAGTGTGAACTAAATTAAATAAAATTAAATAAAAATTAAATAGAGTTTCATTAAATAAGCATTTATATTTATCTCCTAATTGGTATGATTGCAGGAGATTGGGGACAGGGAATAAGAAATAGCCTTTGACAGTGCAGGGCTCAGCTATGGTCATACCAAATAAGCATCATTCTGCAGGTATACCTATCCTATATCTTTATTTTTCTTTTCATTCAGATGTCTGTAATGAAATGAAAACAAACAGGAGTCATCTACTTTTCTCTGAATGACCTTGAAAAGTCACTGACATATGACACCTCTTACTTTCCCCTTCACTTTCTCTCTATGTGGACGTATGCCTGGTTTTCCAATTTGTTGTTTGATCAATGACTGAAAATCTTGCAATTTGATTAGTAACTAATACTTATTCAGATTTGAAGATTGATATTTTATACTCTTTGTACAAAGGTTGATAAACTTTTTAAAATATTTTATTTATTTGAGAGAGCATGTGATTGGGGGGAAGAGCAGAGGGAGAGGGACAAGCAGACACCACACTGAGCAAGGAGTCAGATTTGGGGCTTGGGTCTCATGACACTAGATCATGACCTGAGCCAATATCAAGAGTCAGATGCTCTACCAGCTGAGCCACCCAGGTGCCCCGTGTTGATGATCTTTTAATAAAAGACCTCTAAGTTTATATCAGAAGACTGGATTTTCAGCACAGCTTTCCATTACTTATTTGATACATACATCAGGAAAACCATATTTGCATAAGATGGATGTTACATATACACATGGCTGGCATTGTACTTCTTCAGATTCACTGACTACCACTGTCATTTGAGATTAATGATTATCTCCAATAAGCTCTTTCCTTTGAACTTATTTATGGCTTTATAGAACAATTTATGTTCCTTTTTTTCTGACTCAAGTTTGCTCTTATTGCACTGAGTATTAAACCTATTGTCCTACTTTAGGGTTTTAGGATTTTGTTTGTTTGTTTCCTAATCTAGAATATAATTCTTCTCTTGCTCTAAGTTTTCTGGCTTCATTTCTGGATGATGTTCACTACATTCTGAGTTGTATTGATCACTAGATCCTAAAGCTGTCTTCCTTGAATTGTTTCACCACTTCTAGTAGGGAGACAACCTTGCAATTATAGTAAATATAATACATATAATGCATAAGTGCAGATACTACTTCTTACCTGTTCTAAGAAGAAAGCTAAGCATCTGTATGACCAGCAGGGCACTGTAAGAATTCCAATTATAAGAGCACATGGTTGGTGCTCACTTGAAACATACGTATATATACATCCAATAGGAAATTCTTCGTATACTTTTGTTAACCTAAACTTTTTTCTGCTTTTATGCAGACACAATACTTTCAATTTTAGTTACATACTTCTAAAATGGCAAGTGTTCATAAACAGCAATAATTTTCTCCCAGCCACATTTCAACAGAAGCTTGTTTTAGTGAAAAATGTCATATTGAAAGACCCTTGACCACACACTTACAAAATGAGCTATTCATGTCTTTCTGTATTCCTTGCTGATGGTAATAGTTTTTTTCCAATGGAGAAGTATGTTTTAAATATGCTAATATGTGTAGAATTCATATCTCATAATAGTATTTTCCAAATATGAGATAGATACTGCAGACTCATAGAGGAAATCTGTAATAAAATTGTTTTTTATATTTGTTATTGCTTGTAATTAGCTGTTAGTGATGTATGTGTTTATATGTTTCTTTTATTTATATTTATGTTTTTTTCCTGGGTTTCTCTTATAAAGTCAACTGTAAGTGTGCTTAAAAAAAAAAAAAAGGAATGCTTTTAGTATTTGTGCCCTTCCAGTATTCATTCGACCTGAAAAGAATCCTGCTATAGTGGAGAGAACATGACCTTTAGAGATAGTCAAAGGTAGATTTGAACCTTGGCTTTTTCCCTCTTGGTGTGTGTGTGTATGTGTGTGTGTGTGTGTGTGTGTGTGTGTGTGTGTGTGTGTGTAATGTTAAAAGCATTTTTGATGATGGAATTTAAGTCACTGTGTCAGTGAAATATTTTTTGATCAGAAAATACTATAAGCTTTTATACAATTCATCAAACTGCCTCTAAGACCCTTTAAAAATACTCGTGTGTGTTTTGGTTTCTATTTTTTTCTTTCCTGTCTTTTCTATTGAAAAAGACTGTTGAAAGACACTAATGTTGTCTGCATTTTTAATATGCCTCCTTTTGCAAATACCATTCAGTCTTTTCTCTAGCAGCCTAAGTTCTTTCTGCTCCCATTTCTGTCCATTAAAAGTGTTATTATTACAAGACATATTTTAAATTGCAATTCCTATATATAGACTTCCTAGATCTCTACTTGATTTCTCTTGTGAATGCCCACAGACCTTATTCAAGACACACTGATTCTATTTGGAGTATAAAAAATGAATCTCTTAAAATGTTTGTTCACTATAGTTGTTGGCCGTGTTCCTTATTGCCCATCATCTGCTTGTTCTTCTCCAATTGTTTTTCTGTTTTTTTTTTTTTTTTTTTTTCTTAATTTAAAGCTTTCTTGGTATTCTTTATGCCTGGGACTCTCTACATTTTTCATTGCTTTTACCTGCCATTTCTAAGTCATCCATAGACATCTTTTCCCTAGGAACCCAAATGTCCTTTGCCTGTCTCGGGCTGAATTAGATCTGTGCACTCAGCTCCTTTTACTTAGCACAAATCACTCCATGTGAGCATTTGTCACATTACAAATGTACTTGTTCAGTTAGCTGGCTGTCTTCTTCACCATAATGTAAGCTTTACTAGGGGAAAAAATGTCCTGTTTACTATTACAAGCTTGAATGCCTGGCATAGTTCTGGGTACACATGAATATTATATGAGCCCCCAATATATATCTTTTAAGTAAAAGAGTAATTTCTACTTAGCAAAGTGAGGACTTTTAATTTTTTTTTTAAATTTCTTTTCAGTGTAAAAGAATTCATTGTTTATGCACCACACCCAGTGCTCCATGCAATACATGTCCTCCATAATACCCACCACCAGGCTCACCCAACCTCCCACCTCACTCCCCTTCAAAACCCTCAGATTGTTTTTCAGAGTCCATAGTCTCTCATGGTTCATCTCCCCTTCCAATTTCCCTCAACTCCCTTCTCTCCATCTCCCCATGTCCTCCGTATTATTTGTTATGCTCCACAAATAAGTGAAACCATATGATAATTGACTCTCTCTGCTTGACTTATTTCACTCAGCATAATCTCTTCCAGTCCCATCCATGTTGATACAAATGTTGGGTATTCATCCTTTCTGATGGAGGCATAATACTCCATAGTGTATATGAACCACATCTTCCTTCTCCATTCGTCCGTTGAAGGGCATCTTGGCTCTTTCCACAGTTTGGCAACCATGGCCACTGCTGCTATGAACATTGAGGTATGGATTGACCTTCTTTACCCCCCAAGATACACTACATCTGTATCTTGGGGGTAAATACCCAGTAGTGCAATTGCAGGGTCATAGGGAAGCTCTATTTTTAACTTCTTAAGGAATCTCCACACTGTTCTCCAAAGTGGCTGCACCAACTTGCATTCCCACCAATGGTGTAAGAGGGTTCCCCTTTCTCCACATCCTCTCCAACACACGTTGTTTCCTGTCTTGCTAATTTTGGCCATTCTAACTGGTGTAAGGTGATATCTCAATGTGGTTTTGATTTGAATCTCCCTGATGGCTAGTGATGATGAACATTTTTTCATGTGTCTGACAGCCATTTATATGTCTTCATTGGAGAAGTGTCTGTTCATGTCTTCTGCCCATTTTTTGACATGATTATCTGTTTTGTGTGTGTTGAGTTTGAGAAGTTCTCTATAGATCCTGGATATCAGCCTTTTGTCTGTACTTTCATTTGTGAATATCTTCCCCCTTTCCGTGGGTTGCCTCTTTGTTTTGTTGACTGTTTCCTTTGCTGTACAGAAGCTTTTGATCTTGATGAAGTCCCAAAATTTCATTTTTGCTTTTGTTTCCTTTTCCTTTGGAGACATATCTTGAAAGAATTTGCTGTGGCTGATATCGGAGAGGTTACTGCCTATGTTCTCCTCTAGGATTCTGTTGGATTCCTGCCTCATGTTGAGGTGTTTTATCCATTTCGAGTTTATCTTTGTGTATGATGTAAGAGAATGGTCTAGTTTAAAGTGAGGACTTCTCATATTCCTATTTAGGACATGTTTTGTTGTTAATTTTTTTAAATTTGCCTATTTACATTTAGATTTTTTTTAATTTAAATTCAATTAGCCAACATATATTATATCATTAGTTTCAGATGCAGAGTTCAGTTATTCATCAGTTGCATATAACACTCAGTGCTCTTCACATCATATTCCTTCCTTAATGGCCATCACCCAGTTACCCCATCCCCCCACCAACCTCCCCTCCAGAAACCCTCAGTTTTTTTCCTATAGTTAAGAGTCTCTCATGGTTTGTTTCCCTCTAGAGCTTTATTTTTTTAAGATTTTATTTATTCATTTTGAGAGAGAGAGAGAGCACAAACAAAGGGAGCAGCAGAACTGGAAGAGGGAGAAGCAGAGAGCCAGACACAGGGCTTGATCCCAGGACCTCAGGATCTTGACCTGAGCCAAGGGCAGCTGCTTAACCTACTGAGCCACCCAGGAACCTTTGGAAATGTTTTTATTTATACTGTTGTATTGCAAATTCCTTGAAGTCAAGGAAGGTTTAAGTTCTTGACTTATCATTCCCAACTTAGCCTAGTGCTCAATTGACATCTTTTGAATTTAATTTATGTTCAAGGGTCTTATAAATATTATTTTTGTAGTTATAAAAAATTCTAATTTATAACCCTTTGAATTGTGAAAAGAAATTGGTGTTTTAATTTTTAAAATTTATTTTTATTTTTTGATTTTTTTGATATTCATTGCTTTTTAAATGGGTATACAATAGTGTGCCTTTAGATTCTATGATAACATCTTGAGCAGTTGGTATATAAAGAGGGAGAATATACTCCATGACTAACGCTCATTTTTTAAAATATGGAAAGAATAATGTTTGTTTGATAATACTGATGCCTAAGTTAAAGTGGGAAAATCCTTCTGCTGAATTATTTGGAAGAATTTATTTTAAAAAAACCAGAGATGTGTGCCTGGGTGGTTCAGTTGGGTGATCTGACTCAGTTTCTGCTCTAGTAATGATCTCAGGTCCTGAGATCAAGCCCCACCTGGGGCTCCATACTCAGCGGGGAGTCTGCTTTTATCCTGCCTCTGCCCCTCCCCATGCCCATGTGTGCCTCTCTCTCTCTCTCAAATAAATACATAACTCTTTAAAAAATTTTAAAAATCAGATAGATTAATGTGAATTTTTATTGCTTAAATAAAACTGGATTTATAAGTAAATATTAAATTTTAGAACACTATAAATTAGAAGTTCATAGGCATCTGAGTGTCTCAGTTAACCTCTGGCTCTTGATCTTGGCTCTGGTCTTAATCTCAGGATTTTGAGTTCAAGCCTGGTGTCAGGTCCAGGCTGGCATAGAGCTTACTTAAAAAAAAAAAAAGTGTGTAACTGGGTTCTAGTCCTGGCTCTACTAATAAATGTAGTTTCCATGGCAAGGCACTTATATAATTGTGTGTGTGTGTGAGTATATATATATATATATATGTATATATATATATATGCAAGAATAATCCCAAAATAGATTTTTAAAATCCTTTTCTGTCTAAAATTATGATTCAATATAAAATATCTAAAGATGAGCATGCAATGAATTCCCAAATCATACAGTTAATGTTACCTGTGTTTCAATTTCAGTTGACTAAACTCCTATTTGGTGGTTAGAGGAAAGAGGTGGAATATAATTATTCAAAGCATAATAAATATTAAATAATAATTGATTTAATTATAATTGTATGGACTTAATAACAAATTATCTCTTATATATACCTATTAATTTATTTATTCTTATTTTGTTTTTATTGCTCCTTTCACATACCTGGGGAGAAATGTTAAATTAAATTAGTTATCACCTGCAGAGTATAAAAGTTTTAATAAATAAGATTACTTGGAGCTTATTTATTTATTGGACCATTCTACTTTTTTTTTAAAGATTTTATTTATTTATTTGACAGAGATCACACAAATAGGCAGAGAGGCAGGCAGAAAGGGGAGGGGAGAAGCAGGCTCCCTGCCAAGCAGAGAGCCCAATGTGGGACTCGATCCCAGGACCCTGGGATCATGACCCGAGCCGAAGGCAGAGGCTTTAACCCACTGAGCCACCCAGGCGTCCCGCCATTCTACATTTTTATAATGCCTGCATAAGGACTGCACAAGAAGAATCCTTTAATTTTCATTTCCCCATGGTTTATGTGTGTGTGTATACATACAATTTCTTTAACCCCAGCTATAGCTACAAATGTTCTATTATCATGAAACAGTGAGACAACAAAATATGTAGGAACAAATTCTCTGAAAAGAAATTTAATAGCAGCAATGCCACTCCAGAGGTTCTTACAAATTCTAACAGTGATTATATTCATTTTTGTTAATATAATTAAATTAAACAAGAGAAACCAAATTTTTCAGGTTTATTCAACTTCAAGTAGGGAAGGAAAACAAAAATTTTGATGCTGAAATCTTTCCTAGTAACTTGTATTAAATGCAGCCAGTCTTTTTGAAGATGGCATCGTGATGATGTAAAGAAAACTCTTTATTTCTCTATCTGTATATACCATAAAACATTTTACAGTGTATGGACCAAATATGTTTTCAATGAGATCATTGAGGGCAGATAATTCCCGTTCAGTTATGTATTAGCTTATTTTATCTCCATTTCAAATAGGAATAATCTAGTGAATTATTCATTCCATGTTAACTTCCCCTGTTGAAGGCTATCAACAATCTCAAAAAACCGAAAATCAAAAACCAAAACAAAACAAAACAAACACCATTTGTGATACCTTTGGAAAGGTTTCCACTGAGTGACTCTGTTTTCACTTGGAAAAACAGCAATTCATAGATTCTAAGGTAGGATGCACCATGATGCTTTTGGTAAGTAATGTCAAAATATTTGCCCTACTAAGAAGCTTCTCTTCTTTGCCTCTCAAAACTGAGCCAGGGATCAATGAACTCTATGATCTGCTCCAATATTTTTAAGGGTGTTCACTCAAAAGAATTAGCAGTGAAAGTATCTTCAGGAGTCAGTATAACTGCCTAGAATCTGAGCGTGACATACAGAAAGATTAGTCGCAGTTTTTTGTCACTTTGAAATTATTTTCAGTATCCAATTATCTTAATTATAATAAAATGCTCAGCTTACTTTCTTAAGTCATATGGATAACTGATCCTCAAACTCACTACAGATTTTAACTTTTTCTTGATTAACTTGGAAAAACAGCAACAACTAGAGACAGATGTTAGGGCAATTAATATTTAGTACCATTAATAGGTTACTAAAATAAGGTAAAATTCTGTATTGAGTTATATTTTTAAAATAGTTAAATTCATAGATTTTTAAGTGCCTAATTTGATTAGCTTTTACAAATGCACACACTCATGTAGCCATCTTCCAAATTAAGATACAGAACATTACTTATTTACCCTGACATTCCCTCATGCTTCTTTCTAGTCAGCACCATACTCCTAGGACCCAAGCAGTGATTGTCAGAACAATGAATTTTCTTGAATTGCATGTATAACTGAAATCATGCTATGTACTTTTCATGTACATGTACTGACTTATATTGGTTGACTTGATGTTTTGAGATTTATCCACATTGTTGTGATATCAGTAATTGTCTCTTTTTATTTGTGGAATATCATCATATTATGCAATGATAAAACTTGCTGTTTAATCATATTTCTCTCTACAGAAGTTTTGAGTTTCAGTTTTTGTTCATTACAAACAAAGCTTATATAATTGTTCTTGTACAAATCTTTTTGTGGAAATTCTTTTGTTTCTGTTTAGTAAAAACCTGTAAGTGGGATCTGTGAAACAGTGTGGTCATATGACATAATCTGGAATTTGCCTGGGTTTTCTTCAAAGGTCATATATAAACTGGAAAACATTAAAACTACTAAGTCAAAATGACCAGTGTTTGTATATGTTAGCATCTATATTGGAATCCATGAGTATCACATATTTGACAGTGAAATTGAGGTAGTTTTATGGGTAGAGGAATTGTAATTTAGACAAATCACAGGAAAGTATGGTTCATGGCAATGATCAGAGCATCAATTTTGGGTGAAGCCAAATACTTAAATTGCAGGGACATTCAATTTGCTTTCAGATGGTTAGATGGACAAACTTATGTCCTATTGGAAGCTACTTGATGTTGATCAGCTCACTTTTAACTCCTTGAGTTTTGGTTTTATTTTGTTTTTGATTGAGAACACTAGCAACTACAATGTAATATCATTGTCATGCTTTGAGGTGAAATATGTACAGTATGTAGCAAATTATAATTAATAGGTATTTATTATAAAGTATGTGATGAGTACATGGCTTCATCGTTCTCAAAGTTGTAAGCAGTATTTTAGTGGAAGGGAATGACAGGACAGGACCTTTTAACAAACCACATGAAAGTTCATCTAGCAAGTTGGAAAGAAGGGGTTTGGAGTTAGTTTACATTCTTCAGGAAGGCATGTGAGCATCTTCTGAATGTGTATAAAGTCTGAGTAACAGGTCAAGTAATTTTATTTGGGAATACAAGCAATAATATCCAACCCCATGTTCAAACTGAGCATTTGTTAACCTTGCTGTATTTTAAATATAGGAGAATAGCACAAAGAGATGTACTCTGTACTGTAGCAAATCTATGGGTACATACTGAATTGTATGTGTATATGAAAACATATAAGTTTTGCATCTTAATGTGAAGATTCATAATACAGACATTATAAAGTGCAAATAAAAATTTAAAAAAGGAAGAAGCTAAGTTGGCTTTATTCAAGATCTAAAAACATTGTTTAAGAACAGAGGTCCATATTATATTTTTATAATTACTTATAACATTTCCCAACAGTTGGGTAATGAGAATTCTACACTGAAAGTAATGTAAAATTTTAATATAAATTTTGATTATGTGGATTATATAGCTGAAGTTATATAATGGTACTCAGAATGATTTGAAAGTAACAATTGGTCTTTCTATCCCTCCTTTTTATTTCTTCTCACCAAAAACTCCTTATGAGGTCAACAGTAGCACAAGTGTTCATTTGTTTATTTTAAAACAAGTGAACAAATATAACCATAATGAAAAAATCCAGAATAGTTCATTTAGGACAATGAGACTAAAAATTGATCATCAGATTTATTATTATTTTTAATTATAGTTTATTTTATACTCCTAAAGGTATAAATTCACCTTTCTTATTTATTCCTCAAAATTATTTCTGATTGAAAAACATGTTATGCTAGAAAGATCACCTAGCTGTCAGTACACATGGTTTCATTTCTACTGTTGGCTTCTGGGAGATGAGAAAAGCCTGTTAGCATATGTATGTTTCAAATTTTTCTGTTTCCTCTTTCTAAGTGACTAATTTAAAACATTGTGCCACTGGGGTGTAAAGATAATGTTTTCCAAAGCATTTTAGAGTCTTAAATTTGAGAGTTTCATGGACAGGAAAATGGTTTTGTATAACCACGGCTTTAATGTTTTTTTCATAGGAGAGATTACCAAATTATTATTCTTTCATCAAGAACTAAATATATTCTTTTATATTTCCAAAGCATGGTCCCTGTGGACAAGGACAATTGAACATAGTTAAAAAAGAAGCAGCGTTTAATTTATTTTCAGCTGGCAACCACGAGAATGGGTTCTTTCTCTTATTTATTTTTATTTAATGTATGAGGCTTATGGTTCCCTTGTGAGAGGATAATATGAATTCAGCAATCAGGACATTATTTTAACATCCCTTACATGTCATATTAGGTTTCTACATAGCCTTCCCTTGTATCAGGCAAAAGACAAAACAAAAAGTGTTTTGCAGCATGATCTTTGAATGTTCATTTAGTCTTCAGATACATCAAAGGCTCTAAGATGACCTGCAGTTATAACCCAACAGATAATATGTGTTCCAGAGAAGTTAAGTGGCCCTACCTGGTACTGTGTTGGATGCAGAATTGTACATATATATTTACTGTATTTCATGATGTTAGAGAATACCAGAAGAACTTTCAGATATAACCAACTCACAAATAGACAATGAATGTAATGAAAAACAAGGAAGTTTATGGTCTTCATCTTGTTTTGTCTTCACTGGTGTATCCTCATTTTATTTATGATGAATTACTATAGACCTATTTTAGCAAATTAATGGCATTATTAAGTTAGTCTGATGTATCATTTTCATGTGCTTTTCCCCACTGTACAGCCTACAAGTGAATTAAGACTTTCCAGACAACTTAGCAAAACAAGTTATGAGTATTCATGCATTATAAGATTGGATGATAAAAATGGCTAATTACAGGAGAGTCCCATGTAATGTGCTGCTTTGTCATTGTTTTGTGATTCTGTTCTTTTATGTATTGATGACAATGTAAACTATTACCTTGTTACTAATCCAAGATTTGAAGTCAGTATATAGGATTCAAAATAATTATGATGGTCCATTTTTAATGCATACGGTATAAAAATTTTCATTAATGCTTGATGGATTTACATCTTAAAAGAATATAATAAAAAATGACCTTGAACAAATATTTTATTTGATTTTTTAAAGAAGTGATTACTAGGAGTGTCTGTATGGCTTAGTTGGTTAAGCATCTGCCTTTGGCTCAGGTCATGAACTCAGGGTTCTGGGATCCAGCCCACATCGGGCTCCCCACGCAGGTGGGAGCCTGCTTCTTCCTCTGCCTGCTGCTCCCCCTTCTTGTGCTCTCTTTCTCTGCAAATAAATAAATGAAATCTTAAGAAAAATTAAAAATAAAAAAAGTGATTACTATTTTCTAAAAAACCTAAGACTTCAAAGTAATGAACTTAACTGTTATATCTAAAATATTCAATGCAGATAATACAAAAAGTATTACGGTGTTTTTAAAAGAGAAGTCTATAAAACCCCAAAACCCAATTAGACTGTATTAATTTCATATGTGAAAAAGAGGCATAAATTAGATTCTACCAAATACTTTGAATTACTTAGAAACCTATTTTTAGAAATGTTCCATTAAATTAATAGCTTTATATTTAATTTTATTAAACTGAATAAATTACAGAATAGCCATTTAACACAAAAGGACACATGTAGCAATATTTGGGATAAAACTATTTGCATAATTGAATTACTGTTTAAGACAAAAGTTGGGGGGAACCTGAGTGGTACACTCAGTCGTCGAACTCTTGGTTTCAGCTCAGGTCATGATCTTGGATTGCGAGCCCCACTGTCAGGCTCTGCAAGGAGAGCAGTGTCTGCTTAAGACTCTCTTACCCTCTGGGGTGCCAGGGTGGCTCAGTTGGTTAAGTGTCTGCCTTCAGCTCAGGTCATGATCCCAGGGTCCTGGGATCAAGCCCTTCATTAGGCTCCCTGCTCAGTGGGGAGTCTGCTTCTTCCTCTCCCTCTGCCTCTCCCCCCAGTTTGTGCTCTTTCTCTCTCACTTTCTCTCTCAAACAAATAAATACAATCTTAAAAAAAAGTCTCTCTCGTCCTCTCTCTCTACCCATCCTCTCCCTCTCCCCACCACGGGAGCGTGCTCTCTCTCTCTCTTTCTCTGAAATACATAATCTTAAAAAAGAAAAACAGAAATCACACTGAAGGAAGACTGGAAATGAGAAAGATGAAAAGTTTCTAGCTGACTTATCTGTTGGTTGGTACACAGAAGACAGATGTTACCACTATTTTATCTGAATGTGGCCTCAAGATATGAGGTGTGTACATCTGAGATAACATGCAAGTGTAATAAAACCACACAATGACTCTGATTTTACTGTGTTAGCATCAAATTTTGCATTCTAACCATTTGTAAGGATGTAACTTTTAGAGATTCTCTCAGACTTAGCTATGTATTTTTTTTCTTTTAAGTAAAGTTTTATGTCCAATGTAGGGCTTGATTTCTAGATACAAGATCAAGAGTCACATGCTCTATGGACTGAGCCATCCAGGCAGCCCTTAGCTATGTATTTCTAGCATGTACTATTAAGATGTCCCATGTGACCAGTGAATGCAATCCTGATCTGTGAAGCTGTTTAAAATCATGCATTTATGTTATACGCATTTAACGAATCACTGAACACTACAACAAAAATTTATGATGTACTATATGCTGGCTAACTGAACATAATAAAAAAATCATGCATTTATTGGTAAATATTACTTTTCTTCTGAATAGCAATTAGAATGACATAGCAAATAGTTAATGGCCAAGCTGCCATGTTTTATTATGCCTATATTTTTGTTTGCAGAAATATAATTTAAATAATTTTGAGGAGATGCTGAATTCCTTTGTAGAAATGTAGAAATAGACTTCAGGAGTATGTCGGTTTTTGACTTTTTTTGAACTTTTAATATAATAATACATTTTAAAAATAATTGCTTTGTATTTTAAAAAGGAATTTTAGTAGACAATTTCTTAAATTGAAAAAAAATTCAATTTTTCAACTTAAGAAATTCAAATTAAGAAATTTCAATTTCTGCAACTAAAATATCATCATGACTAATTAGAAATGGATTAAAATGAAGTCATATTAATGTACATAAGTCATGTACCCCGACCTTATCAGTCTATTACTTTAACACAAAGTTTCACTGACTTTCCTTCAAAGCTATCATTCTGCTTAGCTGCTGAAAATACAGACATTTTTCCAGATCCCTATTCTTTTTAGGAAAAAATCTGAGAAATCCCTGAAACAGTGTTTCTCAAATTTAGCATGTATCCCTGTCACCCAAATAGCTAGATTGGTGAGTCCCTTCCTTAGAGTTTCTGTTTGGTAAATCTGCATCAGGGCTCAAGAATTTGCATTTCTAATGTTCCAAATTGATGCTGATGATGCTATTCTAGCGCCCACACATTGAAAGACATTATCTACAGGAATGCCTATAATTCCATGGCCCATTTTGTCTTTTGATCACCACATTAGTGCACTAGTTGATTACAATATTCTGATGTTTAACCTCTTGCCAGAAAGAGAACACTTGAGACTGTTTTTGCAGCTGCTTCCCTGGGGCTGATGTATCATTTCATCCTACCTAAGAACATTGTCTTTTTTGGTCTCTATTTCATTTATGTCCACTCTGACCTCCATTATTTCCTTCACACACAAAAAAGAAGAAAATTACAGACCACTATCCCTGATGA
The DNA here is from genome assembly GCA_003697995.1 of Taxidea taxus jeffersonii. NCBI lineage: Eukaryota > Metazoa > Chordata > Mammalia > Carnivora > Mustelidae > Taxidea > Taxidea taxus. Next base: position 29,208 of record ML110211.1, on the reverse strand, counting down.
ACACAGATGCTGCTGGTTGTGACAGTATGGATGGATTGTTCCCATGGACATTAAATATTGTGTCATCTCACTTCTATGTGGAATATAAAAATACAAAACTTATAGAAACAAAGCTGATTAGTATTGCCAGAGGCAGGGGGCATGGTTAGGTGAAATGACTGAAGTTGGTCAAAAGACACAAGTGTACAGTTTTAAGATCAGTAAGCTTTGGAGATACCATGTACAGCATAATGACTATGATTAACAGTATTGTCTTATGTATTTGAAAGTTGTTTATTGGGGTTCCTGGGTGGCTCAGTCATTAAGTGTCTGCCTTTGGCTCAGGTCACAATCTCAGGACCCTGGGATCGAGCCCCCCATTGGGCTCACTGATCAGTAGGAAGCCTATTTCTCCACCTTCTGCTCCCCTTTTTTGTGTTCCCTCTCTCACTATGTTTCTCTCTATCAAATAAATAAAATCTTTAAAAAAAAAGTTCTTTATAGAGTAGATCTTGAAAGCTTATATCATAAGAAAAAGAATTTGGTAGCTATGGGAGGTGTTGGATATTAACTAAACTCATTGTGGTAATAATTTTACATTATATACATTTAATAAATCATTATGTCGTATACTTTCAACTAACAGAAAATTGTATGTCAATTATATCTCAATAAAATTAGACAAAAGAAACTAGAATTATTAGATATATATCACATGAAATGTTCAGAAAATTGAGAGATAAATCTAAAAAGAGTGAACAGTACACAAATATACCTTCAAATCATAAGGCAAATTTGAAAAATAACAGAAAAAAACTTTTTTTTAATTTTTATTTTTTATTTTTTTTATTTTATTAAATTTATTTTTTTATTTAAACATATAATGTAACCCCACCACCCTCTCCCAACCCTCCTCCGCCTCCACCCCCCTCAGTTTGTTTTATGACATTAAGAGTCTTTTTTGGTTTGACAAACAGAACAAAATTTTTAAAAGTAAAAGTTTAGAAATGAATTAAGTACAACACAATGAATGGGTTTATTGATAGATCAGGTACAGATAAGAAAATTATAAACTAGAAGAACTACTGGAAGAATCTCCTTAGAATGCAGACCAGACAGAAAATAAAATGTAAAATATGACAGAGAGGTTAATAGATTTGATGGATAGATCTGTTTAATGTATTATTGTTATTATTTTTTTAAATTTATTTGACAGAGAGAGAGTAGGCAGAGAGGCAGTCAGAGAGAGAGGAGGAAGCAGGCTCCCTGCTGAGCAGAGAGCCCAATGTGGCGCTCAATTCCAGGACCTTGGGATCATGACCTGAGCCAAAGGCAGAGGCTTTAACCCACTGAGCCACCCAGGTGCCCCTGTTTAATGTATTATTAAGAATTGTGTTGGACCTTTTGTAGTAGTGATCCAAAATAAGTGTTTTAAATAGGTTAGGGGTATATTTTCTATTACATAAAATAAGACAAGAGGTAGATAGTCTAAGGCAGAGATGTTTTCTTCTTATTGTTATCAGAAATCCAGACTATCTGCACTGCTAGCTTCTGCATTTCATTGAAAGCCAGTGACCAAATCTTTTCCCATCATGGCCACTAGTCAGGTATCAAGACAACGAAATAAAGTAGTAAGAAGTGTCAAAGGCAATTGGCCTCCAAGTTAATTCTGACCCCTCTTTAAAGGAAGCCTGGACCCCAAATTTAGTCTGCATTCTATTGTCTATAAACTTAATCACATTTACTGAAATTCCACAGAAAATTGAAGAGTGGGGTTTTCAAACAGTCTCCAATTAAACCAAGATTCTTTTTGAAAAAGAGATTGAAAGTAAGAATATTGGTTAGAAGATATGGACCCTCAACTCTATGGTGAAATAATCTTTGACAAAGCAGGAAAAAATATACAGTGGGAAAAAGACAGTCTCTTCAATAAATGGTGCTGGGACAATTGGACACCTAAATGTAGAAGAATGAAACTCAACCATTCTCTTACACTGTACACAAAGATAAACTCGAAATGGATAAAACACCTCAACATGAGGCAGGAATCCAACAGAATCCTAGAGGAGAACATAGGCAGTAACCTCTCCGATATCAGCCACAGCAAATTCTTTCAAGATATGTCTCCAAAGGAAAAGGAAACAAAAGCAAAAATGAAATTTTGGGACTTCATCAAGATCAAAAGCTTCTGTACAGCAAAGGAAACAGTCAACAAAACAAAGAGGCAACCCACGGAAAGGGGGAAGATATTCACAAATGAAAGTACAGACAAAAGGCTGATATCCAGGATCTATAGAGAACTTCTCAAACTCAACACACACAAAACAGATAATCATGTCAAAAAATGGGCAGAAGACATGAACAGACACTTCTCCAATGAAGACATATAAATGGCTGTCAGACACATGAAAAAATGTTCATCATCACTAGCCATCAGGGAGATTCAAATCAAAACCACATTGAGATATCACCTTACACCAGTTAGAATGGCCAAAATTAGCAAGACAGGAAACAACGTGTGTTGGAGAGGATGTGGAGAAAGGGGAACCCTCTTACACCATTGGTGGGAATGCAAGTTGGTGCAGCCACTTTGGAGAACAGTGTGGAGATTCCTTAAGAAGTTAAAAATAGAGCTTCCCTATGACCCTGCAATTGCACTACTGGGTATTTACCCCCAAGATACAGATGTAGTGTATCTTGGGGGTAAAGAAGGTCAATCCATACCTCAATGTTCATAGCAGCAGTGGCCATGGTTGCCAAACTGTGGAAAGAGCCAAGATGCCCTTCAACGGACGAATGGAGAAGGAAGATGTGGTTCATATACACTATGGAGTATTATGCCTCCATCAGAAAGGATGAATACCCAACATCTGTATCAACATGGATGGGACTGGAAGAGATTATGCTGAGTGAAATAAGTCAAGCAGAGGGAGTCAATTATCATATGGTTTCACTTATTTGTGGAGCATAACAAATAATACGGAGGACATGGGGAGATGGAGAGAAGGGAGTTGAGGGAAATTGGAAGGGGAGATGAACCATGAGAGACTATAGACTCTGAAAAACAATCTGAGGGTTTTGAAGGGGCAGGGGGTGAGAGGTTCGGGGAGCCAGGTGGTGGGTTTTATGGAGGGCACGTATTGCATGGAGTCCTGGGTGTGGTGTATAAACAATGAATTCTGTTACACTGAAAAGAAATTAAATTAAAAAAAAGAAAAAAAAAGAATATTGGTTAGAAATTTAGCAGTCTCTGTTTCTAGTAAGTATAGTCAAATATCTAGAACTATCACTGAGATGTAAATTAGAGACATCTTCCAAACCAGTAGAGGGAGGGAAGTATTCCATTGTTGAAAATAATATCCTTTCTCCAGGGAATTATCTTGGAGATTTTGCCAAAATCAGCAAGAAAAATAAGAGTTCTTTTAGGAAGGTCTATTTGGTTCCCCTGATCTATATATCTATCCTTATGCCAGTACCATACTGTCCCGATTATTATAGCTTTGTAATAAGCTTTATTTTTTTTAAGGTTTTATTTATTTATTTGACACAGAGAGAGATACAGTAAGAGAGGGAACACAAGCAGGGGAAGCAGGAGGGGGAGAGGCAGGCTTCCTGCCAAGCAGGGAGTCCTATGCAGAGCCCCATCCCAGGACCCTGGGATCATGACCTGAGCCAATTGAAGAAGTTTAATGACTCAGCCACCCAGGCACCCCTCTAATAGTTTTAATCAAGAAAGCAAGTCCTCCAATTCTGTTATATTTCAAGGTTATTTTGACTTTCCTGGGTCCTCTACCTTTCCATATGTATTATAGTATCAGACCGTGAATTTCCATAAGAACATCTGCAATTATTCTGGTAGAAACTGCATAAAAATTTTTGGGGCAAATTGCCATCTTAATAATATTGAGTCTTTCAATCCATGAACACAACATGATTCACCTTTCCCTTAGATCCTTTTTATTTTGTATTTCAGTGTATAAACTTTCACTTCTTTTATATATTGATCAGTATCCTGCAACCTTGGTAAGCTTGCTTATTACTTCTAGTTTATGTGTGTGTGTGTGTGTGTGTGTGTGCGCGCATTCACACACACACACACACACACACACACACACACACACATACACTTCTTTGGATTTTCTAAATCCAGAATCATGTCATCTGTGAATAAAAACTATTTTAATCCTTCTTTTATAACCTATATAACTTTTTAAAAAGATATCTATATTTCTATTTCTTTTTTCTCCCAATTGTCTTGGGTATAATCTTCAGTACAATGCAAAATATAAATGGTGAAAGTTGATATCCTTGCCTTGTTCTCAATCTTAGAAAAGTATCATTAATTACTGCACCATTAAGTATGACGAGTAGGTTTTTTGTAGTTATATTTTTTATCAGGTTGAAGAACTTCCCTTCTGTGTTAGTTTGTTATGAGTTTTGTCCCTCCATTTTAAAGAAATGAAGAATAGGTGTAGTTCTTCTTTGATTGTATTCTCATTGATAAAAGAAGAAAAGATCCTTTTCTACTCTTTTGTCTTAAAAACTGAGTAAAACTTTCCGAGAGCCACCCCAACACACATTTCCTAGTGATCTCTTAGGATATTGCTTACAATTAGGCAAAATCCACTCTCTGAGATGGGATCAGTTTGTTAAGAAGCACATGGCCTCATGGGCTGATGTCGGATACATATTGTGCAGGCTAATGACTCTGAAGTCCAGGTAGCCATCTCTTTGAGATTCTGTCTCTCTCTTTGCTTGCTGCCCTTATTTTTGGTTTGAGCCTAAGTCTAGCTTCATGTTATAGTTAAAAGATAGAAGCCAGTGGCTGTGATGGCTACTGGCTTCCCTTTACATGTTCAGTTGGCAAAATAGAGAGGAAAAAGAAAGAGATAGAGAAATGGAGTCAATATATTTAATAAACAGCTTTGCTGCTTGAACTGTTTTTAAATAATTATTACTTGCAAATGTGAATCTTGAGAAACACTTAGATATAAAAATGATTGGGTAGGATGGAGGGCCACAAGCAGAGGTATTTCTGATTTTAGGATTGTCTAGTCAGGTATGAGGTAAAGAAAAGAAGTAAACTGTTTGAATGGAGGATGGGCTTTGGAGAAACTGAAATAACTTGCTAGAAATCAGAGAGGGAGCTGAATAAAACTATGGCTTGAAAATGGGTGTTTTTCTAAGTAAATAAAAGGATGAGCCCTGCGAAATTGTTGCCAGGCTCTTTGAAAATGTTCTAATGTCCTGATAGAAGTTTTCAAACTAATTTCCACAATTTCATTGATTTGAAAGATGTATTCTGACCTAGAATCTTGTCCATTTCAGTTTTAGGATCAATACTACAGACTTCTTATTGAAAATAGTTGCTATGAGTAATGTGGTATTGAACATGATAAGGTTTCTGAAATTGCTAGATTCTATCGAGTTTTGTGCCCTAAGGCTAAGGACCAAAACCTTAAATTATTTTCAAAATTTGATTGGTATCAGTACAGGGCAGGAAGTACTGGTATGATGTGACCTCAGTGTTCTTGTCCTATGAAAGAACTATAATTGCCCCAGAAACTTCTGCTTGTAGTAGAATTGAAGGTGTATGCAGTAATCTAAACAAGAGGCATGGATGAATGCATGACTTAAATAAAACCTAAATTATAGTAGGAGTTAATAATGAGCACTTTGAATCAGAGATTAAAGATGACAATTATTATTTTTTATGTTAAGGATTATTTCTACATAGAAACTGAGAAGAAATTAGTCTTTGAAAGGCCCAAGAATGCACATCACCTTCACCATCTGTGCACTACTATCCTCAATCAAGGGTGAGGGAATATTTCTTGTCAGAATTTCATATTCTATTCCCCAGTCACTTAGCAACACTTTGGATTTTTATTATAATTGAGTGTGAGCCAGCTGGATTTCAGTTATATTGTTAAAATGAAACAGTTTGAAGACTGGTTGTGGCAAAGATGTCAGTCGGTTAGGGATCATTTCAATTTAAGTGGCTTTGCCCAAAGAAATCTGAGTAGAATCCTGACATTCATAAGCAAAAATCACTTATAATCTTTTTAAGACCTCAAATTTGTGAATTATCACTTAAGCACATGTATAATTGTGAAATCATGTTAAAATAAATGTGCAATGATGCAAATTTTCTAAAAGACTGTCTGAATAGGAGAGATTTTTCTTTATTTTGTTATTGTGAATTGAGATTAACATTATCATAGAGTAGGCATGGCTCAAACAGCCCACATTGCCACAATATAAGAATCAGTGTATGCATTGCTGCATTTAATCAGGATGTTCCCCTTCTACAGACATTTTGTTATAAAACCAGGTGGATTTCATCTGTGTTGAACCCTTGTTTCTCTCCACAACCCTTCCTTTCTAAGTCATGCCCTTTCCCCTGCTCCTCAGGAAGAAAGGCTAGTGCTGTGTCTCTTCTCTTGTACCTTCACACATGCAGAGAGCTCTGAAATAGTCCTATGTTTCCTCAGACTACATAACTTCAAAGGAAAGTTACCTGATTTTTTCAAATTTCACTGAATTTCTGTCTCTATCACTGAGCAAACTGCCCTGGTATTATCACTCTATGAACTGTTTGTATTGTGTGCATACATACAGTAACTTTGAGTGTCATAGATCTGGACGCTTTCAGAATTTGCTATTCTATTCTTTTTTCTTTAAGATTTTATTTATTTATTTGACAGACAGAGATCACAAGTAGGCAGAGAGGCAGGCAGAGAGAGAGGAAGTAGGCTCCCCGCTGAGTAGAGAAACCAATGCAGGGCTCGATCTCAGGACCCTGGGATCATGACCCCAACAGAAGGCAGAGGATTTAATCCACTGAGCCACCCAGGTGCCCCAACTATTCTCTTCCTTATTCAAAAATTCCTTCTAGATAAATTTATATGCAAGACATTTTTAGTGTTAGACCCCTTAACTTTATATGCAAGACGTTTTTAAGTGTTCTCTTTCTAGCCTATAAGCATAAGATTTTATTTTCATTTTCATGAGTGACTGACAACATAAAGGTGAGAGATAGCAAGGAGACTGGATGGAAAGCTGGATACTGCATGGCAGGCCAGGCTTCCTCTCCAGCTGTGGGCTCCTATGTCATATTAGCCCAATTACTGATTTATTTCAGCAGCTTCAGAAATATTAAAAATTGTTGCATATCATGAACTTTTGGAGTGGTTTGCAATTTTTTCAAGATATTTTTTTAAGAGAGAGAGGAGAGAGTCTGCATGTATGCTCATGAGTAGGGGGAGAGGCAGAGGAAGAAGGAGATCTTCAAGTAGTATGCCTGTTGAGCATGGAGCCCAACCTGGGGATCAATATCCTGACCCATGAGATCATAACCTGAACCAAACCAAGAGTCCGTGCTCAACTGACTGAGTCACCCAGGAGTTCCTGGTTTGCATTTTTTAAAAAATATGCCAGTTCTCTACCAAAGTCAGTTTTCTTAAAAGTTTTTAGAGCTACTTATACACATAATAACCTCTTCAACATTGTTAGACATAAAAATGAGACTCTGTCAAGTCAAGGTTTTAGAACTTATCCTCAGGCCTGTTTCAACTTTTAACTTAATTTGATCTAGACTTTAGAATAATATTGTTTTACTCCCACATCTAGTCCAAAGGGAAACAACATGATAAAGTGGAAAAAGTATGGAGCTAACTATATGTTTAAATTTTAGGTTCTTTACTTATTTTTTGATTGACTTTACCTGTAATTTGTCTTTTCTCTGGAAAGTATAAATAATGAATTTTAAAAGTCCTATTTAGGATTAAATGAGATAGTGCTTCACTCTATTTTCTGCTTGTTCTAGGAGAGATGTCAGGTAGCATATAATGCTACATATTTGTACTATAATTTAAAAGCAGAGCAAAAGAAGACTGTAGTGAAATGGAACTAAGGATAAAGTAAGGTATTTACAAGAATGATACGTATGTTCTGTAAGTAAAGCATACATGTGTCATAACCTGCAAGCAGTCAATTTGAAAAAAGAGAAACTATAATTTATACAATTTATTACATTTTTGAGATAAACAAATTTTTGAGAAAATGGAACATCACTAGGTGGCATGATCATTTCTCTTGGTAGAAATGAATGCATAATATGATAATGACATAATGAATAAACAACTTGAACAATATCTTTATAATTGACCAAATTAAAAATCTCATAAGACTATTATTTACAATATAAGCAGATGTCATTATTTAAAAGGACAACTAATGAAAACTATTCTCTTTTATTTTTTCAAATTTTTTCCAGTAGTATCAACATCTTTTTTTTTCCTTTTCTTTCTTTTTTTTATTAGCATATAATATATTATTTGCCTCAGGGTACAGGTCTGTCAATCATCAGGCTTACACATTTCACGTTTTTTTCTTTTTTTTAATTAAAATTCATTTAGCCAATGTATAGTACACCATTAGTTTTTGATGTAGTGTTCAATGATTCATTAGTTGCATATAACACCCAGTGCTCATCATATCATGTGCCCTCTTTAATGCCCATCACCCAGTTACCCCATCCCCCACCCACCTCCTTTTCCACAACTCTCAGTTTATTTCCCAGAGTCAAGAGTCTCTCATGGTTTGTCTCCTCTGATTTCTTCCCATTCGGTTTTCCTTCCCTTCCCTTATGATCCTCTGCACTATTTCTTATATTCCACATATGAGTGAAACCATATGATAATTGTCTTTCTCTCACTGAGTTATTTCACTTGGCAAAATAACCTCCAATTCCATCCATGTTGGTGCAAATTGTAGGTATTATCCTTTCTTATGGCTGAGTAATATTCCATTGTATATATGAACCACATCTTTTTTTTTTAAGAGATTTTATTTATTTATTTGTCAGAGAGAAAACAAGCAGGGGGACAGGCGGAAGAAGAAGGCTTCCTGTGAACCCTATGCAGGACTCAATCCTAGGACACTGGGATCATGACCTGAACCAAAGGCAGACACTTAACCAGCTGAGCCACCCAGGCATCCCCTACATCTTCTTTAACTATCACCTGTGAAGGACATCTCAGCTCCTTCCACACTTTGGCTGTTGCGGACATTGCTGCTATGAACATTAGGGTGCAGGTACCCTTTCTTTTGACTACATCTGTAGTGAATACCCAACAGTGCAATTTCTGGGTTGTAAGGTAGCTCTATTTTTAACTTCTCAAGGAACCTCCATACTATTTTCCAGAGTGGCTGTACAAGCTTCTATTCCCACCAACAATGTAAGAGGGTCCCCCTTGCTTCACATCCTTGCCAACATTTGTTGTTCCCTGTCTTATTAATTTTAGGCATTCTAACTGGTGTAAGGTGGTATTTCATTGTGGTTTTGATTTGTATTTCCCTGACAGCAGGTGATATGGAGCATTTTTTCATGTGTCTGTTGGACATTTGTATGTCTTCTTTGGAGAAGTATCTATTCATGTTTTCTGTCCATTTCTTGACTGGATTATTTGTTTTTTGAGAAAATTAATTTTCATGGGGTTAACAACATGCAGTTTTGATATATGTGGAAGTTTCTCCTTCTTTTTTTTAAAGATTCTATTTATTTGTCAGAAAAAAGAGAGAGAATGAGAGAGTGCGCAAGCAGGCAGAGTGGCAGGCAGAGACAGAGAAGCAGGCTCCCCACTGAGCAAGGAGCCTGATGCAGGACTTGATTCCAGGACAGTGGAATCATGACCTGAGCCAAAGGCAGTGGCTTAACTGACTGAGCCACCCAGGAAGCCCAAGGAAGTTTCTTCTTTCAATGGAAAAAATAGATGATGGATGTTTTCTACGACACAATCTGTTGCATTTCCTTCCTTTTCCAAGGCAGGCAAAATTCCATCTAGTTACTGTATCCAGCTTAAAGTCCAGGGTCTCTAATAGATGTGTAATCTGTTGCCTTAAATCTTATATAGTTATCATTAGTTTAGGAACAAGAAATTTGCTAGTAGCATGTTCAGTATATGATGTAGATCAAGGGGTCAGTAAACTTTATTTGTAAAGGGTCAGATGGTATATATTTTCAGCTTTGTAGGCCATACTCTCTCTGTTACAACTATTCAATTGTCACTGAAGTGTGGAAACAACCAGAGGCAAAAATGAATGGGCATGCTATGTTCCAATAAAACTTTATTTGCTAAAAACAGGTAGTAAGTCAGATTTGGCCTCTGAGCCATATTTTTCCACCTCAGCATATACACAAAATAATCATGAGATACTTATTTGCAGAAAAGAAGAATGAGAAACATATAGCAATTATAGGTCTACAGCAAATCTTAACTGTATGTGAGTATAAGTACAGGTTCTTTGGTTAGCTCCCTGGTAATCCACAGCTCTCTGGGAATTTGTCTTTGACTAATTTCTTGCATGCTCATATCTTAAGTGAACATCATCAAAAATGTCTTTCTTGGGGACTATATAATTTTGGTAGCCAGTGTCCTGGAGATGCAGTTTATTTGTGTGTGGGGATATTGCAAGGAAGGGCTGTTACTCTTGGTAACTCTAAGAGTTTACAGTTACTGTAATTTGCAAGGCAAGATTGGTTTTCTGTCAAAGCGATATTCTGAAAACTTAGTTTTAGCATAGTCAAATCTAGAGATCTTGCCCAGACATAGTATTTGAGTCTAAAGTCTGTGATCTTTTCTTACTGACTGTGATTTACTTATTCTCCTCCATCCCAGTCCTTCTTCTGCAAATAGTAGCAGCTTTTGGGGGGTCATTTGATAAAAATGATTTGGGTGTGATGGCAGCATAGTATTCTCAATCTTTTTTTTTAAAGATTTTATTTATTTGACAGACAGAGATCACAAGTAGACAGAGAGGCAGGCAGAGAGAGGGAAGCTTGCTCCCTGCCAAGCAGAGAACCTGATGTGGGGCTCAATTCTAGGACCCTGAGATCATGACCCAAGCTGAAGGCAGAGGCTCAATCCACTGAGCCACCCAGGCACCCAGTATTCTCATCTTTGACTGTAGGCTTGTATCTTTGTATGGCAAGGTAGTTTCGTTGTTCTTTCAAAGCTTTCATTAAGAAAGCCTCTATCACACAAGCATACCTAGAGACAAAGTAATAGAAAATGCAGCATTTATCCTGGGTAGGGATGTATCGAGGTAAAAATCAGGGTTTTTAATTTTAAATTCTTCATTGGGCAAAATGATTAGTAGAGAATGAGTAGTCACTGTCACATTGTTCTATCCCTTGTGAGTCTGGCTTTGTCTAGAATATATTTCAGAATACAGAAAGACAGGTATGATACATAATGTATTATATGTAATATGAATATTGTTTCTATTAGCTGGGATTTTTATTGTAAATGAGTTCAAAATCACACTCACTAATAGATACCTAAAGTTATTCTGTATTACTAGCTGAACATACACATACACTTGAACAAATCATCAAGCCTAAAAGTAGGTTACTATCATGGTATTTATTTGCTTTGTATTTAATGGGAGACAGCTGCCTCACTAACAGAGGTACCACAATACAAGTTGTTTCTTTTTTTAGTCTTAGGTGAGCTGAGGGCACAATCACAGAAAGAGTCTTGATTCTCTTTACATAATTGTTTTGACTCTGTTCCAGTTTATAAAGGATGAACAATTAACACTCTAAAGTTCTTTTCCATTCAACATTGCTTAATAGTTTTGTTCAGAATGATTTTTAAGTTAGGGGTAATCCAGTATCAGCTGAACCTAAACAAAATCTGCATGAAGTATTGTTGGCTCACAACCCTGGGGGCTTTTCAGGCAAAATCTGAAACTGACCCCTGTTCACAGAGTGCAAAGAGAGACTAAAGAAAGAGGTAAACCACTCCAGATTGGTGGGTGACAGGTTTAATAAGCAAAGGAACTTATATAAGAGCATGGTCTTGGGTGGTTACAAGAACAGTAGATCTCTGTACTCATCAGCTAGAATCCCAAACATTTACATAGAGACCTTAACTAAGTTCAATCACATATTCAATCAAGATAGTCTCAAAAGTACCTTACTTTCTTAAGGTTATGCCCTTAAAGCAGCCCCTAGTGTGGGAATAGTCAGTAAAATGTACAAGAACAAAGTGGGGATGAGAAGCTTCTGATTGCTTACGTCCAGCTCAGAGGTCAACTGGCAGCCATGTCCTCTCTTGACTTCTTTCAACAAGTATCCATCTAAAGAGTGCATTACTTTGGGCAATATTATTTTATAACAATTCTGGATGTGCTTTTTGGGGAATATATACCAAGGAATACAAATAAGCTATCTTATTGTAATAGACTATAGTACTTATAAACCTATTACTAATTTAAAAATATATAACAAGATTTATTTTGGTTTGAGAATACTTGATATATACACCCCTCTATGCAATTGTTAGAAAATAAATTTTTAGTTTATGTCTATTTTCAGATTATGTCTACTAGATACACACACACACACACACACACACACACACATGTATGTATTTTATTACCCTGAATTAGCCAGACTTTGAAGTTAAGGCATAGTCCTCCAGATTGCCAAGTTTGCCTGAGGCAGAAGCTTGGAGGATTCCTAAGCCATCCTCAGTTTTATTAATTCACTAGAAATGTAGTGAAATTCAATGAAATGTCATGAAACTCAATGAAAAGTAGTGAAACTCAATGAAGATGATTATACTGATGGTCTTATTTACTATAGGAAAAGGGTACATTAAAATCAACTAAGAAAAGAGGTGGATATCTCAGAGTCTAGGAAAGTTCCAAACATAAAGCATTCTTTATCTTTAGGATATATTACTTTTGATATTGATAAATGATAATACACACAGACTATTGTCAGCCCAGGAAGCTCGTTGAACTTCAGTGTTCAAAGTTCTTATTGGGACTTCATTACTGAGGATTGATTGATTGATTAATTGTCCACATAGTAGAACTCAGTATCTAGCCCCCTCACCTCCCAGAGACAAGGTGATATCATATAATCCACAGCTCCCAACCCAAGTCTAATAGTTGGTTATTTCAGTATGTCCAGCTTCCATTCTAAAACTGTCACATTGGCCAGCTTCACCTTCAGTCATCTCATTACCATAAAATATCAGATGTGCTCTGAGGGGACCACCATGAAGGAAAAAGAGGTACACCTATCACTGGAGAAATCCAAGGTTTTAGAATTCACCTCCCAAAAGCCAGAGCAAAAGCTTTTCTAATTTTCTGACTTTTCCTTAGGTAAAGCCAAATTATTTACTATACCATTATCTATACATAATGACTTGCGTGTAGATGACTCTGTATCAATCTATAACTTATAATAGGACACTCTTATCAAATTAGGCAAAAGATGGTTAATATATAATCTTTAAGAAATAAGGAAGAGAATAAGAATCTGTTCTACATTTCTAGAAGTTTCTTCCTTCTCTAATTGATGTTCCCTCCAAATCTGATTCTGCATAGTAGCATGATGCAGTTTCTGAGTGTTGACAATAACATAGTCATAATTTTGAGCTTGTGCAGATTGGGCTATAAATATCATTTCTAGCCACAGTTGCCAAGGTCTAGGAAGGATCAATATGAAAGATCAGAAATAGCTATTGTTCCTGGGAGATTTCATATTAAGGTATAACAGTGATCTGTGTGGAAAAGCAGTAACTAAAGACATCCTCTTCCTCCGTCAGTATTCAGCTAGTAATTCCAGATGATCTCCTGGCCAGGAAAACAGCTGGCATTGTATTAGGATGGAATATCTGGAAAAGAAGTAAATCAATGTTTTGTAAGAGGTAGAGGTCACTATTTCAGAGTTGGTCCAGATTGTAGGAGATACGTGTGAAGAACATGATATCAATAATTAGAGCTTGTTTGTGTGATTTCTCAGAATACCTTAATGGATTTAATTTTTAAATTAACTGAACACCGAAAATATTAGTAGCCCACAGTCAAAATATTCTTTGAAAACTATAATTGAATGGTTTCTAACTGTAGGGTGAGAGGCCCTTTCAGGAATCAATGGAGGTCTGTACCTCTGTGACTTCATTTACCAGATTTGTGCTTTAACTAGCTGGTATCTCAGCATATGTCCTCTGTGCCAAGATGGATAACCTATCTTAAGTTCCCAGTATTCTTTTTTCTTCCTAAAAGAATGTGTAAAGAGAATGTGTAAGAGAATATGTATCTAGGTGAAGACAGATCAACTGCAACATATCATTTGGAAAGCTGTACAGGTCACTGTTTGAACCATAGGAAGGAACCTCGGTTTGTTGGTGTCAAAAGAAAAGGGTCCAGATTGTGATGTGAGTGTAGCTGAGGTTCATTCTATCAGTCATAAACCAGATGAAATCTATGTCATGATTGAGACCATCCCTTGGCACTCTTAAGATTGAGTTATTTGGGGACGCCTGGGTGGCTCAGTTGGTTAAGTGGCTGCCTTTGGCTCAGCTCATGATCCCAGCGTCCTGGGATGGAGTCCCACATCGGGCTCCTTCCTCGGCAGGGAGCCTGCTTCTCCCTCTGCCTCTGCCTGCCACTCCGTCTGCCGGTGCTCGCTCCC
>ML110211.1:0-14632 GCA_003697995.1 Taxidea taxus jeffersonii | reverse complement strand
CCATCCCAGGACGCTGGGATGGAGTCCCACATCGGGCTCCTTCCTCGGCAGGGAGCCTGCTTCTCCCTCTGCCTCTGCCTGCCACTCCGTCTGCCGGTGCTCGCTCCCCCCCCCCCCCCCCCCAAAAAAAAAAAAAAAACTTAAAAAAAAAAAAAGATTGAGTTATTTGGACAACCACACAACCTGCAGCCCAGCTGCATTGCTCTGTGAAACCAAGTGGATAGGATCCACCTACTAGAACCAGATGTGGTTGTGTGGGTCAAGCCAAGGTTTCCAGATGGTGTCATCTCTAAACCTAAAACTCTATAGAACCACTTCCTGACAGAGCTAAGCATCTACAGCTTATGGGTTGCACCTGAACAGTAATATTTATACAGTAGCCTTTTCCTTTACTTAAATAAAAATTTATATTGTGAACAAAAAGTATGTAAAATTAGAAAACACTTCTAATATTCCAAAACTTAAAGGCAATTATACTTACCAAAGATTATAGGAACATCAGCATTTTGCAGTATTTGGTTAAAATTCTTATCTATTAAAAATAAAATGTTAAAAATAAAACTAAGACCCACATAAGCATCTTTTTCACTTCCTCCTTTGCTAGATGTAAGCACTATCCTGATGTTTGGTAAGATCATTCCCATGAGTATTTTTGCATTTTACTTAAACTAAATTTAGTTGATCCTCATTCTTCACAGGTCATGTCTTTGCAAATTTGCCCACCAGCTAAAATATATTTGTATTGCCAAAGCAAATACTCATGGCACTTCTTGTGGTCATTCACAGGCTTGCACAGGGGCACAGAAAATATGAGTTCCCAAAGCACCTGTTTCTAGCTGAGGTTGAACAAGGCGATGCTCAGCCTTCTTGTTTCAGCTCTCATACTATAAATAACTAGCTTTTTGCAATTTATTTAGAGCCACAATTTTTACATTTCTGTTGCTTTTTACATTTTTGGTGAGTTTGCTATTTATTTATTTATTTACTTATTTTAAAATTTATTTTATTTTATTTCAGTGTTCCAAAATTCATTGTTTAAGCACCACACCCAGTGTTCCATGCAATATGTGTCCTCCTTAGTACCCACCACCAGGCTCACCCCATTCCCCCGACCAAAACCGTTAGTTTGTTTCTCAGAGTCCACAGTCTCTCATGGTTTGTCTCCCCCTCCAATTTCTCCTAACTCTTGGGAGATGGAGTTTGCTCCATCTTTTTTTTTTTTTTTAAGATATATTTATTTATTTGAGAGACAGTGAGAGAGAGCATGAGAGGCTAGAAGGTCAGAGGGAGAAGCAGACTCCCCGTGGAGCTGGGAGCCTGATGTGGGACTCCCGATGCCAGGACTCCGGGATCATGACCTGAGCTGAAGGCAGAGGCTTAACCCACTGAGCCACCCTGGTACCCCGATGGAGTTTGCTCTTTAAAATGGCTCACAAGTGCAGTACTAAAGTGCTGTCTAGTGTTCCCAAGTTTAAGAAGGCTGTGATGTGCCTTATGAAGAAAATATGTGTGTTCAATAAGCTCCATTCAGACATGAGTTATAGTGCTGTTGGCCAGGAGTTCAACGTTAATGAATCAAAAGTATGGTATATTCAGAAAAGGGAAGAGGATATTTACCGAATGTATGTGAGGCCACTTTGGAAAGTGCCAGAGTAACATGAGTGAGGTGTGATAAATCTATAGAAAAAAACTGAAATGTAGCTGAATTTATGGATTCATGAAATGGCAATCAAGTTTTAAAAAATGTAGTGGATAGTATTGTTGTGACGGTGAAAGCCAAAGAAATTAATGATCACGTTACTTAGGGTGAGAAAAGGACAAATCCATCTCAGCTCTTGCTGGCTGGCTCACGTGTTTCAAAGGGCAGTATGGCATAAAAAAACATTAAACTTGCAGGTGAGTCAAGTGAGGCAGAAGAAGCAGTACTATCAGGGACATCGTTTTACAAGTCTCCTCATATACACGTAGGTGGATTTGTCCAGGATAGATAGAAGTGGAATTTCCATGTCATAGTTATGTACATCTTCTGCTTAAGAAGTCATATTAATCACTCATTTACATAATAATGATGTGTAACAAATCATTGCAGAACTCAGTGGCCTGTAACATGACATGCATTTTTCACTTATATGTTTGCCAGTTGGTTGTTGTTCAGTTGATCTAGGCCACATTCAGCTGGATTTTGCTCTAAGCTGAGGCTTGGGTGAGACTCCTCTCTTTTATCCTCCTTGCTCCAGCCACTGCCTTAGGCGTGCTCTTCTTATGGCAAGAGAAAGGAAGTCACACATTTGAAGTCTCTGATCATCTCACATTTGCTAAGTTCTCAATGACTATAGCAAATCATTAGCCATGCCCAGTATCAAAGTTATGGTGAAATGTACTCCTTCAATGGAAGTTGGAAGGGAAAGGGGGATAAATATTTGCTAAACAATAATCTGATCTATCACATTAATTAGTCCCATGTTTCTATTCAAAAGAATGTGAATATACCAATTTACATTCTCAATTTATAATTATAGCAGCAAGACACATGAGTTCCTTTTGCCTGTGTTTGTGCCAATAATAAAAGCTATCACCACTTTAATTTTCACTCATATTCTGTTATTAGATGATGCACATTATTTTAGTTTACATGTTTTCCTGGGCAGTGTGAGAGTGAGAGGGCTTCCTTGGCAGCATTGCAAGAGACTACTCTCCAGCATCTGCACAGCAGACAGAGCTGAATATTAATTTTAGGAGTGGCGGAATTTCAAAGGAGTTTATTATTTAGACTAGGTAAATCAGAGACCTAAGACGACTGTGGTCTGATGTGCATTTTGGGATGAGGATCCTGGATATATGCAATTAAGAGTCTTGAGCTCAGATTTTCATATTTGGGACAAATCTTAACAGAGCTCAAAGGGAATATTTTTAGACCTGTTTTTTTTTAAAGACCCGTTTTTTTAAAAAAGACCTTTTTTTTTTTTTTAAGAAAAGAGCATTATATGTTAATAATAATATATGCTATGATCTAACAAACATTACCAGCAGGAACTATGAGAATATGTCTGAGGATCTGAATGAGGGTTTTAAGAGGCATGGATCAAACAATCTATCAATCAATAAAAGAAAGTTAGATATGGAGGAGTTTGTTAATAATCCCAGCTGGACGATGTTGAGATTTTCCCCTAAACTATGAGTTTATTCATATGGGGGCTCTTTCCTGTGACATAGGATTTAAATTCTGGAAAGGATCCAGATTGTTCTAATACACCGCTTAGATGGATCTTGGAGACTACAAAAGTGAAGGCACGCATTAAATGATGCCAGAACTGCTATGACAGTCTTGAAAGGAAGAGGTAAAATAATCAGAGAAGTAAGCATGCTAGAATGGGCATATTCTACAGGACCCCAAACTCCCCAACTGATTATATTCCATAAGAGGGCTGGAGGAGGGGCACCTGGGTGGCTCAGTGGGTTAAAGCCTCTGCCTTTAGCTCAGGTCATGGTTCTCAGGGTCCTGGGATCAAGCCCCACATTGGGCTCTCTGTTCAGCAGGGAGCCTGCCTCCCCTCCCGTCCCCAACCTGCATCTCTGCCTACTTGTGATTTCTGTCAAATAAATGAATAAAAAATCTTAAAAAAAAAAAAAGAGGGCTGGAGGATAGTCCCTTTACCGAGTCAATAAGGGGAGGCGTGCATGTTATTGAGAAGCTCATTGGTTGTTGCTCTCTGTAGGTCAATGTGATGGTAGGAAATCTATTAAAGAATTGGGTTTTCTAGTAACAATGCAGATAATAGGATTTCAGAATTGTAGAGCTTAGTGGAAGCGCTTAAGTGTTAGAAGCAATGTTAAGTGTAGTTACCTTAATACATAAGTGGCACAGTTGAATGGTAGCAAGGGAGCCCTATCAATGGGATCCTTGGAGCTGGTTAACAGAATAAGTATCCAAGGGCCAGAATATATGGGCAGCTAGCAAGCATGTCTGTACCTGTATCTGTCTACATTTATATACTGATATATTTCTATATTTATCCATCTACATGCATATATATATATACGTGTGTTCTTGATCATATATATATATATACACACATATATGGCATATATACACATATGTACACACACAAACACACACACAGAAAGCTAACCTCAGCCTTTGGCTCATGAATTCTTGGTCTTTCTTGTATGTACAGAATATACAGGAAAAGATGGGAAAGAAAGGACCTAGGCTTTTGAAGGTTATCTGAGTTGATACCAATTCACAGGTAATTAGTACAATCATAGCCCCATGCTACCTGTGGATATTTGGGGGTCAGGTAATATTGGAGTTCTAATAGAAGTCCATCTAAAAGGGTCCATTGTATTTTTGGCACACCAGATGTTCTTCCACGTCACTGTGGTATAATTGTAATGGACATACTTAGCATTTAACAGAGTCTTCACATTGGTTCTTTAACCAGTCAAGTAAATACCAATGCAATAGAAAAAAGCCAAGTAGAAATGGATATTTCTCTCCATCGTGGCAGAGGAAATGAACCATGGGAAACATTGGTTCTATCATATACTACACAACCCTGAAACTGTCACCAAACAGTGCAGTCCAACAGCCTCCTTTAGGTGTAGCTGAGGTGCCAGCTTGCCTGTGAGAATGGGGCATTATCCTTCAAGATGCAGTGTATCCTTCAAGACATAGTGGCCATTTTATGTTGTTGTGTCCCTAAGTAGCTTATGTGGGTCTGGAAACCATCTGGTAGAAGTAGGAATTTCCCTACACACCATTACTTCCAAAGACCAACATAGGTGATTTGTATTCCTAACCCTGAAACTTTGTGCTCATGACTCTAGCGGAGCTGGGATACAAGGGGGTGATACTGTTCCCAGGTGTGAGGAGGGAAAATAAGAATCCCATTAAAATTAAGGCCTTAGCTTCCGTCTGTTCATGTGGGGTTTCTGTGGGGGTGAACCGTCAGTCATAGAAAGGAGTTATTATACTGTCTGACAATTGAGTTTGGTCATCATGAGAGATAAAATGCTGCCTCATAATGGAGACAGGGGGAATATTTTGGTACTCAGGTGGTCCCCTGGGTCCTCTTCTTGTAGTATCCTGTTCTATTAGTTTTTTCTTGTTTTTTCACATCAGAAAATCTCATTATGAACTCAAAGGCATACGCACATGTATCCACACATGTACACACCAAGTTAAATTTCTAAGCTACTTTTTTTAGTATTACTACTTTAAATGAATATATTCTTCTTTGAGGCCAAGCAAACTTCCCACTTATCAATAACTGTCATTGGCATTTGAATAAATAACTACAAATGTTTTAGTTCTTCCCTGGGGTACTTAGAATTTTTTTTAAGTTTTTTTTTTTTTTTTAATTTATTTGACAGACAGAGATCACAAGTAGGCAGAGAGGCAGGCAGAGAGAGGAGGAAGCAGGCTCCCTGCTGAGCAGAGAGCCCAATGCCCGGCTCCATCCCAGGATCCTGGGATCATGACCCCAGCCTAAGGCAAAGGCTTCAACCCACTGAGCCACCCAGGCATCCCTGGGGTATTAGAATTAATGTACTTTAAATTTTCACAAAATGAGCCGATGAGCTCAGACCCATAAATAAAATAAATCCATCTTGTGGCGAATACACATACAGTAAGTTAAACTAAATCAAACTTGTTAGGCCTCTGAATCAAAATAAGAAGAAAAAGATCCCTATATGAGGAGAGGGCGGGTTAAGAAATATAAGGGAAGTCAACAGAAATTGAACTGGGACAATGTTTTTTCCTGATTGCTAAAGAACTTAAATTTCTGAAGATGAGAAAGTAAATACTTTAAAACTCGGGTTTTTTTGTGGGTACAGCCTACTTTTTTAACCTATCAGTTATTATTTAAAACTCAGACTTAAAATATTAGCTAGACCTGTATTTTTCTAATTATCACTATGAAAATTGAAATGGTATCCATTCTGATATTACAAAGTTAGCACAATTTCCATTCCTCCTTTCCTTCTGTTTAATTTTCCTATTAAAAAAATGTAATCTTAACTTTCAGATGCAGAATAATTTTACTAATTTTGACCACAATTTTTCTCAAAGAAATTGTCTTGATATTGATATTGAAATTTAACAATGATTATTTTAGAATTCATCCTGTTTTGTGCTTTTTTAAAATATTCTTTTTTGGGGGGCGCCTGGGTGGCTCAGTGGGTTAAAGCCTCTGCCTTCGGCTTGGGTCATGATCCAGGGTCCTGGGATCGAGCCCCACATCGGGCTCTCTGCTCCATGGGGAGCCTGCTTCCTCCTCTCTCTCTGCCTGCCTCTCTGCCTACTGTGATCTCTCTCTGTCAAATAAAAACAAATAAAATCTTAAAAAAAATTCTTTTTTTGTTAATCACCACTACTTTTGTTCCCTGATTTCCCCATTCTGGAATTGTATACCTGCTTAAAAGGAATACACCTTTAAACATTTTTTTCTACTGGAAATGCCTGCATGGAAAGTTTATTTTCCAATATATAAGTGTGTGTATGTGTGTATCTTTTCTTATGTTATATAGAAGGGCAATTTGCTGAACATAAAATTTTTGAGTCTTAGCCTTCTGAGTAGCGGTTATTCCCAGAGATAGCGGAGGCAGAAGATTATTATAAAGGTTAGTTATATTAATATACACTCTTCCTTATTATGACCTTTATACTTATTGAGAAGAATGAAGACAAAATGTTTTCTTGTTTTGTTTTTGTTTTCTGGCTCTCTATAGGATTTTTTTAAACCTTGAAATTAAAAATTTACAGTAGGACATGTTAGGTTCACCAATGAATGTTGCCAACATGAAAAATAACTTTTCTTGCTTTAGCAATTGCTTTCTGAATCCTTAACAAAATTCTAGTACCATAGATGACATGCCTTGTTATCTTTTTGAGATCACAAGCTAAAAGTCTTATATTAGCTTTCCTACCATTATGCAATAATTCTATTACATAAGAAAGCATTTTCTAATTATTCATACAGACACCTTAAATTTATGTGTACTTTCCTGCTCATCCTTGCAATGGAAATACTCGGCTTATCTGGCACTAGAATAAGTTTGTAAATTCTAATCAGTGAGGGAGAAGAGATTACAGTAATGGAGAAAAGAGTTTAGATTTGTCATTATGTGAATTTGCTGGTTCAGCACTAAAAGCAGTCCTAACAGAGAAGAAATAGCACCCGTGTAGAAGAAGCCACATCACTTAGCTTGGGCATTGCAATAAAGAAATCTTCTTCTCAATTTCAGGTAGTAACCAGCAGTTCAATGGGGTGATGCTTTCATTTTGCCTAACATAACCTCCCTTGTTAGCAGTCAGTAATAGTAATGTTTTCTGTTTGGCACATCCATCTAAACCAGTGGCCTTTAACCTGTGACGCCCTTTCTAGAATAGCTGTTTCTACCCAAATGTACCTTCTGGCTGCTGCACATTTGTCTTTGTTTTTCAGATTAGGGAGAATTATTGAGATTTTGTGAAGCTTTGTTTTCTGCCATTTAACACATAAGCAAGCTATTCCTTCACTGACAGAAAGTTATATTCAAGTTGCCCTTCCTTCATTAGAGTCAATTAAAGAATACATATAGCTCAAATTATTTGATTTTTCCAGGAAGTGGTTGCTATCTAATACCATTTGCTAGAACAAATGAATATTCCACCCGCCCCCCAATTTCACTATTCGGTTGGTATTCCAATAGCACTGTTCGAAGAGACAAGATTAACACCTTTGCAGAAATTTGTATTATACTCAAAAATTCACTTCTAAAACCAACAGACTGAGTGGTGGTTCTTTTCTGAAATTGTCCTTGTGAAATTACTTTGTGCCAAGGAACACAGTTATCTATGATGATTTTCGTTGAAGTAGAAGTCAGTAAGTAATTTCAACCACCAGCTAATTAACCTGCAAAGATGAACTTAAACTATTAGCTAATTAGGCTGTGGGTCTGAGCTGTAGCCTATTGAAAGGATTTGGAGGGCAACAGGCTAAAAGGAAAAGTATCATCTTTCTGTTACAGTGAGGACCTTGGGAATGGGGGTAGGGTCTGGTACTCTTTTCTTGACAGAAATAGGAACTGAAAGTAAGTGTTAGTTATTATTTGGTTTATAAATTAATTATATTAAATTATATATTAATTTAAATCAGGAGTATTCACATTTCTTCTCATATAAATCCCTTATCTCTATCATTTGCCTACTTTTCTACTGTGTTTATTGTTTTATCCCTTATGGATGGATATTCCCTATTCCCTATTGATGGATAGAGGTTCGTAAAATTGATCTCACCACTATCGGCAAATATGTTTTCCTAGACTGTTGCTTGTCAACATTTTTTGGAGTCTTTTCTGTTCAGAGGTTTTAAAATTTCTCATTGCTCAATTTTTCTGCTGTTTCCTTAATGGTATGTGCTTTCTTTTTCTTTTTTAAAAAGTTTTATTTTATTTATTTATTTTTAAACTTTTTTTTTTTTTTTAAAGATTTTATCTATTTATTTGACAGAGAGAGATCACAATCAGGCAGAAAGGCAGGCAGAGAGAGAGGGGAAAGCAGGCTCCCCGCTGAGCAGAGAGCCCGACATGGGGCTGGATCCCAGGATCCTGAAATCATGACCTGAGCCGAAAGCAGAGGCCCAACCCCTTGAGCCACCCAGGTGCTCCTTATTTTATTTATTTTTTTAAGTAAATTCTACCTCCAACATGGGACTGGAACTCATGACTCCAAGATTGAGAATTGCACGCTCTGCTGGCTGAGTTAGCCAGATGCCCCTGTGCTTTCTTTTTCTTCATTAGGAAAGTTTCTCTACCTCAAGGGTCATAACATTGTTTTACTTTATTTTCTTTCAGCTGTTGTAAATATTTGTTTTCCACATTTAGGTCTTTGATCCATCTGGAATTTACTTTTAGTGCTGGAGGTAGTGATCTAGTTTTATTCGTTTTTCCCCTAAGGAAAGTCAATTTCAAAAAACATGATGTACTATATATCTGTTTTCCCACATATGATATCAACCTGTCCTATACCAAATATCCACAAATACATACATCTGTGTAGGGAAGAATTTAGCCTTGACCAAAAAGAGTTTCAGCTTTGTTCCTGGGCTTCTTGAAGGTAACTGTAGGTTAGTGATAGGAATAGGAGAGAGAGAAATAGGTTTCATTTTTTTGGTTTTGTTTTTATTTATATAAAACATATATAAATAAAACAGGAATAGGTTTTCTTTTTTTTTGTTTTTGTTTATGATGGACCCCTCTTGACCACGCCTGATAGTTTATGCCAATGAGATATTAAATCCCCATCTGATATGAAACCAAACCACTGGGGGGAGGTGCTGTTAGACACTAAATTTAACCAATGGACAATCAATTAATCAAGAGTGTCAACATAAGTCAGATACACATGCTCATGCAAGCTTCCTGGTTGACAGTACTTTGTTAGTATTGTCACACATCTATGACCCACAGGGAAAGGACCTCAAGCTTCATATATTGACCTCCCCCTGGACTCTGCTGTATGCATCTTTCTTTGGCTGGTCTTTATTTGTACCCTTTCCATGTGATAAACCTTGTAACCATGAATTTCAGTATGTTCAGTATGTTCAGTATGGCTTTCAGTATGTTTTCTGAAATCTTCCAGCAAATTACCTAACAGGAGGGTAGTTTTGGGAATCCCCCCAAACTTGGAGTTGGTCTCAGAAGTGAGGACAGTCTTGTGGGGACTGTAGCTCCAAACCTCGAAGTTTGTCTAACTCTGGGTATAGTCTTTTTCTGGACCTTGTATTCTGCTTCAATATCTACTATTCTATTTTTGCACGAATATCAAACTGTTATAATCAGATTAGGTTTGATAAAATTAAACATAAAACATTTTGATATATGATAGAATTATTCATTCATTCTGTTATTTTTTCAAAATTATTTTAACTTTTTATGTACATGTAATCTTCTAATTAGAATTTAGAATCAATTGGAAAACTAAAAAAAAAATCTTTTTTTGTGTGTGTGTTTGTATGTGTGTGGTGGAATTACGTTGAATTTCCAAATTATTTTTTTTATTTTATTTTTTTTAGATTTTTATTTATTTATTTGACAGATCACAAGCAGGCAGAGAAGCAGATGGAGAGAGAGGAGGAAGCAGGCTCCCTGCTGAGCAGAGAGCCCGATGCGATGCGGGGCTCGATCCCAGGACCCTGGGATCATGACCTGAGCAGAAGGCAGAGGCTTAAACCCACTGAGCCACACAGGTGCCCCGAATTTACAAATTATTTTGATAAGCCAACTAACTCCTAATTGCCACACAAAACTTTGAAGTTAATTTGACCTTTATAATGTTGAATCTCACACTATAAATACTATTGTTTATAAAGTATACATTTATATATCTACATATAAATGGTAATTAGCTCAGCAAATACCTATTGTTTATATAGTACTTTTTAGGCATCTTCTATACCCTGGGGAATAAAGAGGTGAATGGCTCAAACTGAGGGCTTATTTTTGGCAGGAGGAGATAAATAAATATGTAAAATAATTTTAGGTGGCAGGTTAGTGCTATGCAGAAATGTAAAGCAAGATAAACAGATAGTAGCTGAAAAGGAGAGTGAGCCTTTTATAGATAATATGCTTGGGAAGGATCTTTCCAATAAATTGATCAGAGTTCCAGATAAACTCAGGCCATAATTCTATGTGCATGAAAGAGCAAAATCAAAGACTTTGAGGTAATAAAGTGTCTTTATGACCCCGAAACACACAGAGTGGCTACTGTGACTGAAGCCAAGTAAGAGAGCAAGGTGGGAGAGAAGTTGGGGAAGTCAGGGACTTATTAATGGAGGGTAGAGTTGCAATGATAGCTTAACTGATTTTAGAGCCCATTGGGGTTTTGGGATGGGGGAGGGATGTGATCTGCATATTGTTTAAAAGAGAAAACATGATTTAAAAAAAAGAGAAAACATGATTCTGAAAAATAGGTGACAGAAAAATGAGTCCTACAAACTCATTTTTATACAAATTAATAAATATTACAAATTAAAATTTTTTATCTGTAATGAAATCATAAATATGTTCTTCATATTTCTGTTCTGTCACACATTTTCCTTCAGCAACCTATTCATTCTTTAACTTATTCATCCATTCATTTGTTTAAAAAAAAACGAAGTTTGCTCTGGTCTTATACAGTGCTAGCTGCTAGAAAACCAACAGAAAATAAGAGAGAGATGACACAGATGCAGAAAATGACAAAGTAGTTATAGTAACAATGAAAGGAACTCTAACAATGCAAATCAAAATGGTATTGGACGAATACCAAAAGGAAGAATAGGCTACTACATTTTTATTTTATTAACCTCTCTTTGTTCTATTCAAAATCTGTATTCTCACTCTGGATGGAAATTGAACTTTGTCCCATTCAATCTTAGGTCATCCAAATACCCCAAGCATTTTGCCTTTATTTTGAATTCTCTGCTTTGTCTACTTCAATCTGTTTGGGAGGCTTTGGAGCATTATTAAAAGGACTTAACTGTGTGTTTGCAGTTTATTAGAGAGAAAGTGTTAATTTGCTTCTTAGCATTTTTAATTAGCTCTGGAAACCTCCAAGCATCTTTGCTGTAATTCCAGAGAAACTCAGGCTTTGTAGTGAGTAGAATGATCTTCTAATTACCCTTTCAGACTTTCTGGCCTGATCAGCCTCATAAGGTAAAACAGAAAATGAAAAAAAAAAAGTATCAGGGTTCTCCTTTGCCTGTTTGTATTTAGAGGTTTGTTTTATTCCATTCAAGAGAGAATTCTCTTGATAGCAAAAACTATATCCACCCAACAGATGCCTTCATCCGTCTTATCTTCGAGGCCGTTTTTTTTTTTTTTTTAGAAGTGATTGTTTTTTGAAACACTGAGGATTATCCATTACATAGACTATACATCCTCAATAGTTTATGAGTTTATTCTCTCTATGTTTGAGCAAAACAGAAGTTTTATAACAACAAGGTGGTTATCCTTAACTAAATCATATTTTAAATATAATGTCCAATTTATAATTTTTATTTGGATGAATTTATTATGTTAAAGAAATATTGTTAAAATTAGGGTATAATTGCAGTGCTCGAGTTTACATAAAGTGAACATGTCCTAAAAATTGTTTAACTTATTATTATTAACTTATTATTATTCCCTTAATGAAGGGAGCTAGTAATATAGTACACATAGCTGATACAAAGGAGAATTCAGAGCAGAAGCATATATTGAGAATAAGAAATTCTGGAATGCATTTACAAACACATGCAAAATGGATATACACAAGGCTATAATCAATGGTATTCCATAGGACACAATAAATGTGAAGTTCTGTAATCAAAAATAATCTGCATTATTATTAGCTTGTTCCAATTTATAGAGTCATGAAGTCATGAAGTCATGACAACAATGATATTCAGGGATAATGAAAAGGTGGTATAGTTAGCTCTGCTAGCTGTTCTTTACATTTTTCAAAGTCTTCACACCCACCCAATCCCCATTTTGTGATTATAATAATCTCAAAAGAAGTGACTCTTTTTTTAAAATATTTTTTTAAAAAATTTTATTAACATATAATGTATTATTAGCCCCAGAGGTACAGGTCTGTGAATCACCAGGTTTACACACTTCACAGCACTCACCATAGCACATACCCTCCCAATGTCCATAACCCAACTATACTCTCCCCGCCCCCCAGCCCCCCTCAGTTTGTTTTGTGAGATTAAGAGTCTCTTATGATTTGTCTCCCTCCCAATTCCATCTTGTTTCATTTAAAAAGAAGTGACTCTTGATCACAAAATAAGTCCTGTCACATTAGATTTGGCCTGATTAATTATATAGGTATAGAAAGAGTGTCAATTTACCATTTAGGGCCTCTTTAAGTTTGCTTTGTGAAATCTAGAGCCATATGGTATTGGACAATTACTAAGACCACAAAATTAATTTCTATCTGAAAGTTTTCATAAGGAATCCCAGATTGGACAGCTAAAGCCCCTGTGATTTGATTTCCCGAGGCTCAGAAATAAGCCCAAGATCCGGGCTCTGCCACATTTTACCTGCTTATCCGTAAATTACTCTCTTCTAAAGTCTATAAGTAGAGCCAACTAAGTTACTTGAAAGTGATTTATCATGCATACATGATTGAAGGAGCATGATTCTCAAATATGACATTCTGGGTCAAGTCTATCTTGTATTATTTTTAAATTTTTAAAAAATTTTTAAAATTTAAAAAATTCAAAAATTCTGGTGAAAGGAAAACAGATTTTTATTGAATGTATGCAAATAACTGTATTGCATAAAAAGTAAATATTTAAAAGTTTTTAAATTTTGGAGAATCGGATTCAATTTTAAGCTATTTCATTGTAGTGTATAAAAGCAGAATCTAGGGGCACCTGGGTGGCTCAGTGGGTTAAGCCTCTGCCTTCGGCTCAGGTCATGATCTCAGGGTTCTGGGATCGAACCCCACATCAGGCTCTCTGTTCAGCAGGGAGTCTTTTTCCCCCTCTTTCTCTGCCTACTTGTGCTCTCTCTCTCTCTGTCAAATAAATAAATGAAATCTTTAAAAAAAAAAGCAGAATCTAGGGGCTGCTGGGTACTGTCAGTTAAGTGTCGGACTCTTGGTTTTCACTCAGGTCATGATCTCAGGGTCATGGGATGGGCCCTGTGCTGGGTGGGAAGTCTGCTTGAGATTATTTATTAAATAATAAATAGTTATTATTATTATTATTATTATTAAAACCATATCAAATATACAAATTACCACAACAAAATTTTCCTCACCAGGTCCTATGTAACTAATTATATTCCGTTTGGGCCTTGGTTCCCAATCTCATGAACCTATTTTTTGAATTTAAAAAAAAGAGGGTTGGTGTCCTGGAAATCCTAACTCAGCATATTGATATGCACTGAGTACCACCTAAGCAGTGCATCTGAGCTATGTTAATCTGTCCTCTGAAATATAGTAAGCAGTTTAAAGTACTTGGTCCAGTTGTTTACCATGAAGAAATAATTTTATTATTTGAGAGAGACAATTCCACAAAAAGTTAAAAGAATTGCTCCTGTGATGATTTATTTATAGCCCATTATTGCACATTTTAGTTTAGCTAACCAGAAAATACATAACACAAAAATTAGTTAAGAGCCTGGGATATTGCCAGTCTGATTTGCATTTGAATCACAGCTTTGTTAGGTGTGTGCCTGGGAGTATTAAGTGTAATAGCAATACAGGTTAAATCATAACATACTGACTAGCACATAGTGATATCTCAATACACATTAGTTAAATATTGAACATATAACTGTGCTGGTGAAGCCAATGTGCTAAGAACACTGAGGCTGTAGATTAGTAACTTAAGAACAGATAGATATTGGCTATGGTATGATGTCTTAAACAATTATTAATACAGTAGAAATATCTTTAAATGTATACCTATATTAAAAGCAAAGAGTGAGTATAACTTTTTTCTTATCCCTCAATGTAAAGGACATAAAACCAGGATTTAATTCCTTAGGAGTGTTTTTTGAATCAATTTAAAAAGAAATTTGGAGTTTTGCGGTATTTTTTTATTATTGTTATTTTTAAAGATTTTATTTTTTTGTCAGAGACTGAGAGAGAGAGAGAACAAGCAGGGGGAGGGGT
>RCUC01163056.1:0-89529 GCA_003697995.1 Taxidea taxus jeffersonii | reverse complement strand
GTGTCGGGAGAGGGTGGTGGGGTTACACTATATGTTTATAAAAAATTTTTTTAAAAAGACAATAAAAAAATGATTAGGTTTCTTTTCCTCCCAGAAGTTGTGAAAATGCATCCCAAGCCATTTATTTCTAGTGGACCCCTCCCCCCCAGGTTATAACACATGGGATATGAGATTTGGGATGTCCTGCTTTCCAGGGATGAAAATGGTATTTTCTCCTTTGAAAAATGTACTCTACAAATAACCTGACTTCCAGTCTTTACATAAAGTAAAATACACTACACG
Organism: Taxidea taxus jeffersonii; assembly: GCA_003697995.1. NCBI lineage: Eukaryota > Metazoa > Chordata > Mammalia > Carnivora > Mustelidae > Taxidea > Taxidea taxus. The sequence continues at coordinate 89,247 of RCUC01163056.1, read as the reverse complement.
TTACCTCGCCACAGAACAGCCTTTGCTAAGCAGACGGAACCAGCAAGTGTATGACTGCACCCTGAACTGGTGTCCCCACCTCCGTGGGTACTGGCAGAGTGGGGGCCTTACACCAGGGAGGGCCTCGGACGGGGACACCTGGGCCGTGAGGGGGAAGCTGCGTGTCTGGGGGCTGCTGTCCCACAGGCAGGAGGGGGTCCTGTTCGGGGCGAGTGAAACAGTGGCATTTTTACTGTGCCATGGGTGCTGCTGAAACCTGGGCAAGGGGTTGGGTTCTGTACCTTGTCTTCTGCCTGTCTCTGTCCCCTGTTTTTTGGCTCATTTCTGGTAGCTTCTGCATTGAAAGCAGTTGGGTTAAGCTGGAGAGTGGACGTGTTGACTGCAGTGGGTCCTTTCTGTCCTGGCTTGTCAGAATGGCCGCTCGGGTAAGACCTCTCACAGCGAGCAGGCATGCTCGGGAGCTGATATGACGTCCTGTGCTCTGGGACAGGTGCTCTTCTCCGGGCCCCAGATTCCTCCCGTGTGGATTGAGGACTGCCTCTCCCTGCACTGTGTCTGTGTAGACGGAGAGAGCTGGGGAAGGGCCTTGTGTCTACTCTTTCAAGTTTGCTCCTGTCCTTCGTCCTGACCTCTTATTTCCGCTTTTCTCTTTGTATTTCTGAGGGATGATTCAGGATGTAAATAATGGACTTGCTCTCTCTTCTTTAGAGCCTAGTGCTCCCGTTGGCTTTGTGCTTGGGGTCGATCTTCTTCACGTATTCCCCCTGGAAGGAGCAACTTTCCTGTGCCCCGCTGATGTGACTGACCCAAGAACCCTCCAGAGAATCCGAAAACTTCTTCCTGGAGGGAGAGCAGATGTGATTCTGAGTGACATGGCACCCAATGCCACGGGGATCCGCAGCCTGGATCATGATAGGCTCATTGGCCTGTGCTTGTCCCTTCTGGACCTGGCTCCAAATGTCCTGGAGCCCGGCGGAACATTCCTCTGCAAAACGTGGGCTGGAAGTCAGAGCCTGGCGTTACGGAAGCGACTGACAGGGCAGTTCCAGAGCACCAGGACGGTGAAACCCAGAGCCAGCAGGAAGGAGTCGGCAGAGGTGTACTTCTTGGCCACACAGTACCAAAGAGGGAAGGATTTTGCGGAGGACTGAGAGTTTCTTCTGTCATTTCCGAGCCTTGTTCACTGCAAGTGTCTTCTGAGCTCTTGCCAGAATTGTGACTGGGGGGTGGGGAGTGGGTTCAGGGCTTGACTGGGGATGCAGGAGGCAGGATAAGTGGGGGGCCTTTGTTTGAAGCCAAAAAGGTACAACAAAACAATATTCGCTGGCCGGGATGTATCATCAGCAACAGTCTCTATGATGTGATTTGTGAGGTGGAGAGGAAAGGATGAAAGGACAGTGTCAAGGAGCTGGCAGCACACTTGGGCCTAGGTATGACCTTTATGTAACTGTCACGCCACAGAGAAAGTCTCCACCCCTGGCCCCCGGACCAATTGACTGCAACAGCCAGTCTTCTCCTTGTCATTTTGCTTACATAGTGCTAAGTGTGAAGACCTCAACTTTCAAGCTGTGGATTAATCTCCATCTCTCTGGTGGATGATATGTTAATCCTGTCCTCATCAAGTAGGGGGAGTTCCTCTGCAGTTAGGGAAGGCATTTGGTGTGAATTGTGCAGGGGGTGGGCGTGCTTTGTTTTGCTCCTGGAATCCTGGGGGGTCCCCAAGACTGGCAGTGGCCAGAGCAAGCAACCACGTGGTGTGTGCATCTATTTCCTTCTCTCTTCCAGCTCTCTTCCAGGAACTCGAGGCTTTCCAGAACAATGTAGACTGTGCAAATTTAATGGATTTCCATGCTTTTAAATTTGTTTTTATAAAAATTGGTTTCTCCAAAGCCATTTCCTAGAGGCGTGCTCATCTGTCATGAAGAGCGTATTGACCGTAGCGCTGATTAAATCTCGGGGATAGGGCTGCGGGAGAGCCAAGGTAGATACCCATAATCTCCATGAGGGCCCGAGATCTCAGTCCAGCACTCTGAAGTGGCTGAAGGCCGGATTAGCATTTTCCATTATATTTGGTGGTGGTCAGTTATGTCTGAGACTCCCCTGTCCTACTCCAGCACATCCCCGTTCCCATCCTATTTCACACCCTGGGGGGCAGTGCAGATCTTCCAGACCCTGACGGGGGAGCGCGGGTGCGGACCCTCCACAGCACCCCCGGGGATGCATACCCTTCAGACTTGGGGTATGTGTGTGTGTGTGTGTGCGCGCGCGCGCGCGCAGACCTTTGGGGTGCAGTAGACCTTTCAGACCCTGGGTGGGTGGTTGGTGCAGACCCGCGGGTGCTCAGTCCCGGTGGGGGACAGGGAGGAGGAGGTTCAGGAAGGACGATGACCCCCGTTACTAGACGAGGGTCTCTGGCTGTAGGAGCTCAGAGGGCCCTGGGAGGATAGCCTAGCAGCAGAGTATTTTGCTTTGCCAAGGAGTCAAGAGAAAAGTAAAGATGTATTAATTCAAGTCAATACTGCAGCAAAATTTTCGGAGTTGTCAAGAGCAGGTAAGTTTGGCCCGAAGAGGCCACCGTTGGGCGGTGCTATTCCACACTACCCAGTGAGAGGCCACCGCCCCAAGGGATGTCCGCCCGTCCCACTGCGGGGGAGTCGGGCACCCCGACCGGCCCTCTGGCCAGCCTGTGGTGAGAGTCCTCCGGGCGAGGTCTCTCGGGGGCCGGCGGCTCCGGGGCGCACACGGGGCTCCCAGGACTCAGGGTGCACGGACCCGGGTCTTTACGGCAGGTCCTGCCCAAGTCTCGCGAGAGCGCGGCGGCAGGTCTCGCGATACGCGGGCGCGGGCGCCGAGGAGGGAGATCTGAGCGGTGGAGGCTCTCCGCAGGGTCTGAGGTTAGCTGCCTGGCGCCGGGGTCCCCGGTGGGCGGCGGTGGGTGGCGGGCCGGGGCAGGGGCCTGAGCCGGGGGTCGCGCTGGACGCGGGCGCTGTCCCCTTTCCATGCCTGTTGGCTTCCTCCCCGCCGCGCTCGGTCCCTCGGAGCGGGGCCGGGGTCCCAGTCGGCTTCTCTGGTGGCGGGGAGCCGGGTGAGGGGCCGGGTCCGGGGTCGGAGGGGGGCCAGAGCCGAGCCGGGGTCCGAGTCAGCTTCTTTGGTGCCGGGAGCCCAGACCGGGGTAAGAGCTGGGCCGGAGTCGGAGCGGTACCGACTTTTCTGGTGGCGGGGAATGGGGCGGGGACCGGGACCGGGGACCGGGACCGGGACCCGAGCGGGGTCGGAGCGGAGCGGGTGTCCCAGTCGGCTTCTCTGGTGGCGGGGAGCGGGGCGAGGGGCCGGGACCGGGACCAGAGCGGGGTCGGAGCGGGGCCGGGGTCCGAGCCGTCTGCTCTGGTGGTGGGGAGAGGAGCAGCGGTCGGAGCGGGGCAGACCCCCACTCGGCGCCTGGGGTCTGGCGGAGCCGGCCCTGTGTCGGGAGTTGCCAGTGGTGGCAGAAGTGCTGGTTCGGTGCCCAGGCGGAGAAGGGCCGCTGACAGGCAGCGTGCTCTGCACGGGCAGCCCTGGGGTTGTGATTTCCCGGGGCTTGGGTTTCCGTGGTTGGGTTGCTGAAGATTGGAGTCTGTGGCATAAAGAAGATGGAGTTTGAGCTGCTACCTAATCGCGTGCCTTGTGCAGCGGCTTAGTTCCAGGCAGTTAACCTGTGTGTGCTCTTCATTCCAGTGGATTACATGCATCCGTTCTTACAGGGGATGGCCTCTCTGGAACAGAACATAGTGGCTATGTTTCCCATTAGGGGATGGAGAGTGTGGCCCCTGTCCAATCTGGGCAAACAAAGGGGTTTGCCTTCTGGAGCAGACCTGTGCTGTCTCTTGCTGTTTGGGTGTGTATCTACCAGGCTCTCAGCACTCAGTGCTTGTCCTGTTCTGTCTCCCAGTCTGTTTTCCACTGACAGTGTGGTTGAGAAGTGGAGAAGACAGGTGTGTTGTCGGGGGTGCAAACGTGGCCTACAGAGAAGGGCTCTGTTCTCCTCGAACAGGAATTCAGAGTCAAACTAAGATTCCTCACTTTCTTCCTCTGGGGTGTTGGCTGGGAGGCGTTTTCAATCGATACTTAGTAAAGTCTGGGGCGCCTGGGTGGCTCAGTCGGTTAAGTGGCTGCCTTCGGCTCAGGTCATGATCCCAGGGTCCTGGGATCAAGCCCTGCATCGGGCTCTCTGCTCACTGGAGAACCTGCTTCTCCATCTCCCTCTGCCTGCTGCTCTGCCTACTTGTGCTCTATCTCTCTGTCAAATAAATAAATAAAATCTTTAAAAAAATATTTAGGAAAGTCCGTGTGAGCGGGCCTTTTTACCTAAGGGGAACATGGTATGTATCTGTAGGAATTCACACCTTTGCTCATTAACTGTACCTGGGATGGGCGGGTGGCTGTCAGGCCATGGTCAGTACAGGTTTGGTCTGTATAGTCTGGTCCTTGCTAATGGTCAGTACAGGTTTGGGGATGTGGGTTCTTTTTATTTTATTTTAATTATTTATTAGAGAGAGTGAGCACACGTGGGGACAAGCAGATTCCCCTCTGAACAGGGAGCCTGATAAGGGGCTATATCCCAGAACCCTGGGATCATGACCTGAGCTGAAGGTAGATGCTTAAGCATGCCCTGGGGGTGCCCCACAGATGCTGCTTCTTTGCTGTTGCTCATGCTCTGTCCTCCATGGCCTGGCTTGTGGAGTCCAGTGCACACTGGACTTTAGAGCCACGTAGACCTGGGTTCCAGTCTGTTCTGTAACTTTCTGAAGTGCCACTTTCATGATGTGTGAAATATGTGCAGAAAGACCTAGTTGGCCTGTTGTGCCACCCGAGATGTCCTGTGTGGAGTTACAGGCAGAGTGATGAACTGTGTGCCAGTCGCAGCCCTGCCATCTGGACATGTATGCTGGACACTTGTCCTCATGGCAACCTTGCCAAGTGGCTCTCAAATTTACAGATGAGTCTTGGCTGCCAGCTAACTGCAAACATGTGCTTATGAACAGTGAGGTCACTCAGAGAGAGCCCTGGGAGAGTGGGGCCGTTGGTAGAGCTCATGGTGCCTGCAGAGGCTCATGGTCACCCCTCCCTTGTCTTCCTCCAAAAGCAAAGTGGCCATGGATGACCTGGGGGAAAACACCACTGTGCTGTCCACGCTGCGGTCTTTGAACAACTTCATTTCTCAGCGGGTGGAGGCCGGGTCCGGCCTGGATGCTGCCACCTCTGCCCCAGGTTCTCTGCAGATACAGTATCAGCAGAGCATGCAGGTGCGTGCTGTGGGGTGCAGGGGGAGTGCCCAGGGGTACGGGGGGTGGTCTCTGGGTGGAAGGTGCGTATTGTAGGGTGCGGGGGGTTCTCTGGGTGGAAGGTGCATGCCCTGGGGTGCGGGTGCGGGGGTCTCTGGGTGGAAGGTGTGTGCCCTGGAAGTTCCTTTTCCAGCGGCAAGTACTTGTGAGTGCCCTGTGTCGGGGAGTGTTCTCCGGGTAGAAGGCACCTGCCCTTGCGGGAGCCTGTTCAGGTACCGGGTAGTTCAGGTGAGTGCCCTCCACGTGGATCGGTCTCCCAAGTAAATAGAAAGACTGGGTGTGTCAGTTGGCAGATCTTGGCTTCCCTCTGCCAGGATGTGGCTTTTATAGTTTTGCTGTAAGAAATCTTATTTTACTTTATTTCGCGTTCTTAGCAATGCTTGCTGTAGACTCATTAAAGAGGGGTCAGGTCTCCTGGAGGATTTGAGCTTCCACAGACTTGTGGGGTCAGTCTCATGGGGCAGAGGTCACGGGGGCAACACGAGGAGGGGGTGGTGTGTGTAGCCTGGCCCTGGCCCCTGCCAGTCTGCGTCACTGCTGTGTCAGGCAGCTGCTGTCCCCTGCTTCTGCAGCGGGAGCTGGTCCTTGCTAATGGCCTGGGACAGAGCCAGTGGTGTCCTGGGGCTCTGAGAGCCCTGAGGAAGCCCAGGCAACCTGTGCTCAAACAATGCTCCTGTGTTTGTGTGCATGCGTTTGCTGAATAATTGAATGATTTTTGTTTGTTTAGCCGACTGAGTTGCTCACTGCCATTTTTTCCCAGAGAATTTTTTATTCCAAAATTGGATTTTTTAAATGTTGGTTTGGTGTTAAAGCACTTTTTGGAAATGATGGTGGTAATTTTTTTTTTTTTGACTTTTGCTCACAGGCAAAATAAGTTGGCAACTTTAGTCTAAAAAATTATTATAGTATTATTGATGCAAATGTCTGGAAACTTTTGGCCAACCTGTCAGAACTATAGAATTTAGAATTTCAGAGGCCCACTTCTCACTAAGCTAGTGCTGTGGATGGCCACCTCTGTGTGGGGGGATCCTTAGGTGGATGCCATAGGCAGAGTGAGCTGGTCAGAGTCTTGTAGCTGCAGGACCTGTCGGGGGCCCTGACCTGGTCCTATGCTGTCCCCACACTCAGCAGAGGTTTTGTGCCCTACCCAGCCGCCCCAGAAGGCAGGTGAGGGAACCGAAAACCAGCAGGTCTGCAGAGTCTGGCAGTCCCCGCCCCCTGCCCTCTTTTTATGCTCCTGTTTCTGTGGGAAAGGGTTTATAGTCTGGCTCTGCTGCATGTCAGCACGAGTGGAGCTGGAGTGGGCAGCCGGCACCAGTGCCAGGAGCTACAAGGTTGGTTTAAATAGAAACATGTTTCAGTTACTGTCCTTCAAATGCAGTCCCTGTGCCAGGAAGATGTGGCCACGGACCTGTCTCTCTGGGGCTCCTGGCAGCTGTGCAGTAGTACCCATGGGAGCTGGGGGCCACCGTCCTTTGGAGAAGCTGGGCCCTCGCTGCACACAGAGATAGGGAGGCCAGTGAATGCGACAGAGGGTGGGCTTCGGAACCCCCACACTTCAGCCACTGTGAACTGAAATGAGAGAAAATGTCAGGATAAAGAAAGTGTGGACTCAGGTCCTCTAAGAGTGTGTGAGGGGTTGGGTAGAGCAGATGCCTTTCGTCTGGCCTGGGACTTCTCAGCCTTGGTACTCTTGACATTTGGGGCTGGAGAATGCTTTGTTTTGCAGGACTTGCTTCTGCCTAATGGGATGTTAAGGGACATCCCTGGTCTCTGCCCACTGGAGGCCATAGCAAACACTGGCTCTCACCCCCTATTTTGACAGTCAGCAGTGTCTCCAGATGTTGCCAAGTGTCCCTGGTGGGACTGAGAACCTCTCGCTCTAGCCAAGTATTTCTCGAGCTGCAGTGTGCCTGTGAGTCCCCGAGACTCTGTGTAGAAGGAAGTGCCTGGTTGGGCATCTGTGGGGTGCAGCCTGAGCTTCGGCATTTCTTTCTACTGCCCAGGAGCTGCTGTGTTAGCAGCCATCCGTGGAACGGTCAGGCTGTGGTCCATACACAGATGAGGCCTTGGCACAGTCAGGGGTTCCATGAAACTGTTTGGTGTGTCTTCTGAGGCCCTTCCAGGCTGGACCTCACCTTTATGTATCTATCCTGTGTGGCAGGCCAACTTCTAAGATGGCTCTGAAGTCCCTGGCGCCTGGTGGACCACACTTTCTCCCACTTAAACACTAAAATGGTTTTGTGGCAGCAGGATTTTGCCAACATAACTAAGAAATCAGTCAGCCTAAAGATGGTGGGCCTGGCTTACTCAGAGCAGGAGAGGGATTCTACATATGGGGGTTCTCCCTTGCTGGTTTTGGAGGTGGAGAGGGCCACATGCCAAGGGATATGGGTGACTTCTAGGAGCTGACAGTAGCCCAGGGCTGATAGCAAGGAAGCAACACCTTAGTCCTCCTGTGTGTGGAAGAGGATCCCAAGGTCCAGATGAGTTTGGAGCCTGGCCACCACTGTTGATTTTAGCCTGTGAGATCCTGATCAGACAACCTGGCCGGTATGCCTGGCCTTCTGCCCATAGACCCTGACTGATAACAGGGTTTTAGCTGCTGAGTTTGTGGTAATTTGTTACACGGCAATAGGAGACTACCATGTTTTTTTTTTCTAGAATGAGCCTACACACTGTCATCTTAGAGCCTACCTTTTTTTCCCCGCTATTATTTCCTCTTTGTCTACTGCCTCCCCCCACCCACTTTCCAGCAAAGAACTCTGCATCCACCCTTCTTCCCCAAGGCTGAGTATGGGCCTTGTTGGCAACAGGGGCTCAGTGTGAATGTTGGACAAGCCACTCCCCTATTTGGCACAGCTGCTGAGGGTTCTCTTTCCCCCCGGGTGTGACCCGGTCAGCTGGAGGAACGAGCGGAGCGGATCCGTTCCAAGTCCCAGGTGGTCCAGGTGGAGCGGGAGAAGATGCAGATGGAGCTGAGCCACAAGAGAGCACGAGTGGAGCTGGAGCGGGCGGCCAGCACCAGTGCCAGGCGCTACGAGGTGGGTGCGAGCAGGTGGCCCCGGCGTTGGGGTGTTGTGCATGGTGCCTGCCAGGCCATAAGGCAGGTGAGCCTACTGGCTGGGAGCCTGGGTGCTCAGCCTCTGGGTGCTGGGGCCTGCCTTGTTAGGCCACAGGCTCCAGCTGTACTTGATGTCCTTGAGGGGGCAGGGCGCAGGGGACGGCTGTCTACCATGTGTGCCTGGCCAGGGCATGCCTCTCTGCTGGGCTGCCTGTTCTCCCTTCTACCCCACTACCCAAAGAATTGGGGTGTAAACCTAATAGAAATACCAGGTACCACAGTGTGACAGGCTTAGAACGTCACGGGGTTGTATAATCCCAGGTCCAGGCCAGACCAATCTTGCTCATGTGGCCATAGGGCCTCAGAGCCAGGATCTCCCAGTCTTGGGGGTACTTCCTGTTGTCCCCGGCTCACCCAGGGCAAATTGGGCAAGTGCCACCCCCATTACCTAGGGAAGGTGCTTGGTTTCTACTGAGGTCATAAATTCCTTACTTTGCTTCGATAAACAGCACTTTGCCAGAGGTTTTCAATAAGTGCTCATGATCTGTGGAAATGCTGCCAAGACTCAGGCAAAGCATTGGACTAGCAAGTCTCTGACCTGCTTATGTTTTCCCCAGCTGTAGATGTCTGGCCCCATTCTGGCCTTACGGGGCATGTTTGTGTGTTTTCCTAGTCATGTAAAAATAACTGTGATGCTAACTGTGTTTTTAACCCTAATATGCAGGCTTTTGGCTGTGGTGTGCCATGTGGGTCTAGTAGCCCAGGAACATGGACTGTGAGTGGGTCCTGTGGCCTTGGCATTGCTCCCAGGGGTTCCTCTTAAGATAGTTGATGTCCTAACCCTCTTAGGAGGGTTAGTCCTGTAGGAACTGGTGGGAAGGGACAGGAGTAGGCTGTGGGAGTCTTGCTGCTCTTGAAGGTACATTATTAGGGTTGCAGGTGGCACCAGGGGCCATTAGATGGTAGGAATTAGGGGTGTTGGTGCTATTGCCCTCACCCTCAGGCAGAGGGCAGGGGGTATGCAGCTACTGGAATTCTCCTGTGCCATTAGTCCTCCAAGGGCAAGACCAGTCCTGGCTGTCCTGGGTCTCCAGGGTGCAGCGCAGGCCGTGGCACCTTATATGTGCACAGAATACGTAGGAACGAGTTAGGGGAGTGGATCGTTGCATGGTTGGTGGAAGTCTTTTCTTGGGGAAATCGAAGGGTGCAGGGCTGAGTTAATCCCGGGTCCTCGCTGAGCTTGGCCTTCCTCTGAGAGACCGTTCCCTTCCCATCCAGACGTGGCTGAATGTGACCCGAAACCATCTGAGCCAGTGGCTTCCAAATTGTCCCTTTGAGTCTTAGACATCTATCATGGTTTTTCAGGGCCTGCCAGTTTGGCCGTGGGTGAGGATCTCAGAACCTCTCAGGTGGTGACACCTTGGTTGTTGTCTGAGGTCTGGGAACCCGCAAGGACTGCCCCGTGCATACTTGGGATGGGCAGTCTGAATAGAGATGCTGGGTTTCTCTCTGTGGTGGGTTGCCCAGGGCCCTGCATTGTGGAAGGGTCCTCTGACTCTTCGGAGGCCAGACTTGCAGCTCCTTCGAGTGGTCATGTCCGTCCGCGTTCATTCAGCTGGTGCCCGGCTGGAGAGGCCTGGTCTGAGCACCAGCTCAGGAGTGCGGGTGGGCCTCCTGCTGCACCGCCTCCCAGGGAGGAGCCAGGAGTCAGCAGCATCAGGTGCCCAGTTGCTGGTCCCTTTGCTTCTGGGGATGAGGGTGAGCTCCTAAGAGGCTGACTACCCATCCCTAGACCCCCACCCCCATCCTGCCCTGCCCCGTCCGGGTCCATCAGAGGGAGAACGAGGAGTCTCAGTCCTGGGGCTCCTTCCCAGCATCAGATGGTCTGCAGGAGAGGATGTGCCTGGAGGGACTTCAGCTCTAGTGGCGTGAGCGGGGCCTGCTGCGTGACTGGCACCGGTGTCGGAGGGTCCCTGTCCTGAGGGAGGGCTGCGTGGGGCTCCCGCTCCCGCTCACTCTCTCTGCTCTGGCAGCGCGAGGTGGACCGCAACCAGGAGCTGCTGACGCGCATTCGGCAGTTGCAGGAGCGGGAGGCTGAGGCGGAGGAGAAGATGAAGGAGCAGCTGGAGCGCCATAGGCTGTGTGAGCAGAGCCTGGCCGCTGCCGGCCAGAAGCTGCGGGAGAAGGAGGATGGCCTGGCTGCGGCGGGGGAGGTGAGGGCTGTCCTGGAAAGGGGGTGTTTCTTGGGGGAGAGGCGTGGGTGCCCTGGGGTGCTGCGCAGTGTCTTCTGCCTCCTTGCCACGTGTGTGCAGTGTTCCGGTCTTAGTAATCCTAGTACAAATACTCATTTTCCGGGGCACCTGGGGCGCTCTCTCAGTTGGGCATCTACCGTCGGCTCAGGTCATGATCTCAGGGTCCCGGGTTCGAGTCCTGAGTCGGGCTCCCTGCTCGTTGGGGAGCCTGCTTTTCTCTCTGCCCTTTCCCCTCCCCATGGTCGTGCTCTCTCCCCGCTCCCTCAGAAAAAAAAAAAACAACAACAACAAACCAACTTGTTTTCCATTCCGTGGCCTTCATAAATCAAACACCTAGCATTTCATCATTTAAAGACTTTCCCCACGTTTTCTCAGCATGTCCTGGTAAATGTACAAACGTGCACATGTATGCGGTGGGTAGCAGGTAGCTTTTGGCTTCTGTTACTGATTTTGATGTAATCCCAGGAGTGGGGTTCTGGGTCTCCAGGGACAGCGTCTGGCTTTGCTACCAGTTGCTGTGTGGTCCTGGCAGCATTGTTGAGGACCCTGGTTTCCCTGTGGCCCTACCTGTCATGGATGGTGGTATCTTCTGAAAATACTTGTGCCTTTTTTCCCCCTTTCCAAAGATGTAAGTGTCACCCCTGGACTTGCATTTCTTTGATTATAAGCAGGTGTGTTAGTATTTGAGACCATCTTTGAAGCCAGCGCTCAGAGGAACTGTAGTCCTTACTGTCTCTACCAGTTGAAGGTTGTATAAATTTTAGAAACGGAGCCCCAGTACTGCTGCTGGTGGAGCTTGGACTCTTCTGACCTTCCCTGTCCCTCTGCTGTGGCACTGCGGGTCACAGGTGCAGTGAGGAAAACGATGAAGTGCTGCCTGGGGAGGGAGCAGGACACGGGATCATTGGTATTCTGTCTCTGCGTGCTTTTCTCTACTTGATAGATCTCAGGAAGCAGGCTGCAGGTTATTTTTGCCTTGGCAATGCTGGGGAGCATGTTAAGGTTGTTCGTACATCTGTCTTCTGATGTGGATGTTGGCAGGAGAGGAGCCGTGATCAGCCTCAAGACAAGTCCCCGTGTCACCCTTGGCTTGCCTTGGCTGTGTTCTGGAGGCTGGTCTGGGGCCCAGGGCAGGGCCTGCGCTCTGTTCAGTGAAGAGCGAGGCAGTGGGGGAGACCCTTGCCACACAGGTTGCAAAGAGGATGAGAGAGGGGCCCAGGGTGGGAAGGTGTGGCCACTTGGGATAGAGGACCGTGAATTTTGTTTCTGTTTCTTTGTACCTTCTTAGAGAAGCCTTCCCTGGTGACTCCATTGTCACCGCCCCCACATGTTCTCTCTCCACTTAGCCTGGCTCGTGTGCTCGTCACTGGGAAGTCCTCTTGCTGACTGTTGGGCTTCCCCACAGCCGGGTCCTGAGTGTGGCCGGCTGTCTGACCCTGTGTCTTGTGTGGCATCTGATGTCCAGGATGCATTAATTAGATTCCCGAAGACTTCTCAAAGGCTGTTTTCCTAGTCAGATATAGTTTCGTAGCTTCATTCTTCTGTGGTGCCCAGGTTGATGGGCATCCTTGTAACACAGTGGACCATGCAGATGGTTGGAGTACAGGAAGTGGACAGCCTGTGTCAGCCTCCCCTGGGGGAATGTGGTTCCTGGGTTGGCATGGGCCCCTGGGTCAGGTGAGAGCGTGTCAGGCCTTTTTGTTAGCAGGGGTGCCCTGGGACTACAGGGAGTTTGCTGGACTAGGCCCCTGTCCTCCACTCTGGGAGGTTATTTACAGGGATGTTTCTGAGTGGGCTTCCCTGGTGGTCTGGTTGGTGAACTGGCTTCCCCTGGGAAAGCCAAAGACAGAGAGCAGTCACCAGATGGTCACTAGGAGGTCACCTGGTGAGGGTACATCTGATGCAAGGGTGGCAGGTCTGTCCCTAAAAGTCCTGAAGCTCGGCCCTGGGCCGGCCTCCCCAGCCCCAGCTTTTTGGCCGAGAGCATGCCTGCACTTTCCCCAAGGGTGAATGTCTGGCCTCGTTCTTGCCCTCTGGTTGAGAGTATGAGGTCTGCACGGCATTCCTGTGGCCCCTCCGTTCTGAAGATGGCCTCAGTCCCCTGCTTCTGACCTCTTGGCAGGCCCTGGCTGTGGTTCACAGGGAGTGTTTTATTTGGGGTGGGGGCATGGTAGGGGCTCATTTGGGGCAGAGAGGCCAGGGCAGATGTGGAGGGAGACCCACACAAGGCACATTGGGCATAAGCGAGGGTCCCAAGTGATAGATGTCACAGGGCACAGGGCTGCCTTGGTAGGCAGTCCATCACCGTGACCCAGTGGTTTCCCATTTGCTTGGGGGAAACGTGAGGCAGGCTGTAGGCTGGATACTGTGGGGCTGAATTGAGGGGTGGCGTCTCCTCCAGGTCATATTTCCTAAAGGAGAAGGTGGCTCAGTCCCTGCCCGTGGGAGGGGGGTGGCCAATGCAGGCTCTTTCGGAGGCATTTGTCCGTGGGTGTGTGGGTCAGGAGCTCACATCTGCATGTGCGTCGCAGCCTGTAAGCAGCTGTGCCCCCTTCCCCCCCCCCCCCCAGACCATCAGCACGCTGAAGGGGAGGGTCTCCGAGTTGCAGTGGAGCGTGATGAACCAGGAGATGCAGGTGAAGAGCCTGGAGTCTGAGAAGCAGGAGCTCAAGGAGCAACTGGCCTTGCAGCACAAGTGAGTGACCATGCTGGGATAGGGCCCTGCCCCATTGTCAGATGAGCCTGCCCTCAGGTTGTCCTGGGTCCAGTTAGCCTGAAGCCTGCTGGGGCCGATGCTGAGCTTTGTGTCCGGGTGTTACCGGTGTGGGAGACTGTGAATGGGAAGGCCCGGGCTCGTCATCCTGTGCCCTCTGTGGTCTGAGCACCCAGTGACCATGTGTGCTGTCCATGCGAAGCCTGGAGGACCTGCAGGTGCCCTTCTGGTCTGTCCTCCCCGTCCATAGGCTGTTGGCGGCCGACGTAGGGGCCACTGAAGTGAGAACAATGAGTGTTTTAAATATTCTGGGAACAACATTTAATGTTGTTAATGACTAGGAGCAGTCATTTCTTCCTTCCCCGGGGACAGGGATGCCTGCTTGCAGAGAAGCAAAAGGCGAGGCTTTAAAGGCTATGTGGGGCATCCCTGGGGGGGTTGGGCTGTGGGGCTGTCCAGGCGGAGGCCGTGTTCTGAACACGCATGGAATTCTCTCTCTGTGATCTTGGCCTTTCTCTTTGCAGGTGTTGTCCTAGGAGAGCTTTGGACTCTCCTGGACCGGATTGGGGATGTGGCGGGGGGGGGGCGGTCACAGGAGGGTCCTCATCTGTGGCTGTGCTGGGGCATGCAGTAAAGGCGAGTGAAGAAAGCTGGTGGTGTGAACTTAGCCAGCACCCCAATCTGAGGAGACTGAGGCCCCGGTGCTCTGGGGCCTGGGGCCCACTCAGGAAAGCCTCCAGGGTGCTGGCTTTACCACCTACCTCTTTCTGCACATGATGTGCTTTTCTCTCGACAGGAAATGTCAGGAGGCTAATCAGAAGGTTCAGGAGCTCCAGGCCAGCCAGGAAGCCAGGGCCGACCAGGAGCAGAGGATCAGGGTGCGTTACTCTGTTTCAGGTGGAGGCTGTGCCCGCAGGATGTCCCGGTAGTGGTCTCAGCCATCCTGCCGCTTTAGCTAGGGCTCGCTTGGGTGTCCAGAGACCGGGAGCCGCCCATGCCCGCTGTACTATTGACATGGTTGCCCATCTCTGTGTGTGCCTTGCCTGTGCTTGGGGCTGGGGCTGGGGCTGCTGCCCTCCACCTCCCTCCAGCTTTGCCTCCTTGTCAGGCCTCTGGCCTCCTGGCTCTTCCTGCCTCTGCTTGCTCACGTGCCGTTCTTTGGCTCTGGGTCCTGCCCAGCTCTGGCACCTCACTCCTGCTCAGTCCTCTGGCCTGCCTCCCAGAGTGTGCTTGCCTGCGTAGTGTGATGCCTGTTTTTCTTCTGGACCTGATGCGCAGAGACCTTATCTGTGTCCTGTGTCACCCTGTGCCTACTGCTTGACCCTGTACCTGGCACAGAGCTGGGCCCTGTTAATGTTTGTTGACTGATTTGGTCCTGGTCTCATGCACTGAGCTTGTTCAGTGACTTGTCACTGATGCATGCCACCTGTCCCCAGTGTGTCTCAAGGGGACTGCAGATGGCAAAGGAAAGGCTGTCGTCAACGTGGAGAAGACTCGCTTGTTACGTGGGCGCTAGTGTGGCAGGAGCGGGCCTGGCAGGGGAGGAGCGCTATGTCTTACTGATGTGTTTATTTAGGGAGCCTTGGCTGCCTGTCCTCAGGCAGGTGTGCACCAGGGCCCCAGCCCCGAGGGCAGTACAGCGCAGAGGTGTGACCCCAGCCTGTAACACCATGTTGGGGTGCCCCTGGAGACCAACACGGACGTGGCACAGAGGTATACCTGGTATTTTGGAGGGGGGCTGGGCCACAGTGGTCAACTTTGTCCTCTCTGTCCCTGGCCTCACTCAGGATCTGGAGCAGAAGCTGTCCCTGCAGGAACAGGATGCTGCAGTCGTGAAGAATATGAAGTTGGAACTGGTGCGGCTGCCCAAGCTGGAGAGGGAGCTGAAGCAGCTGCGGGAGGAGAGCGCCTACCTGCGGTGAGGCGGGCGCGGGGCGGTGCCAGGCTGTGCTCCTCTCAGGCCTGTGGGATTTTGAGGGACTTTGTTTCTGTCCCTGCCAGGGAGATGCGGGAGACCAACGGGCTGCTCAGGGAGGAGCTGGAGGGGCTGCGGCGGCGGCTGGGACGCCAGGAGAAGATGCAGGAGAGTCTGGTTGTCCTGGAGCTGGAGAAGGAGGTGGGGCCTGGGGGGACAGTGGGCTGTTCCTTGTGGATGTCCTCTGTCTGGGGGATCCTGGGGTTTCAGTCTGGCATTCTGGTTCCCCTCCTGAAATGTGGAAGTGCTGGACTGGTGTGGTGGGATGAAGAGTGGCCACAGAACTGGGTCTGGTGTCCCGTGTGGACACTTGTGAGCCGGCTTGTGGTGGGGAGACTGCTGGGTGAGCACAATGGGCCGGTGGTCACGCATCCTCGTGTGGGTGGGGGACACAGGGCGGGGAATCAGAGAGGTGACGTGGGGAGGACCCAACCTCCTTCTCCCTGTGTACACGGGGGCGCAGAAGCTCTGTCTCGCCCAGTGCACATGAGGGACATCAGCACTTAGCCTTCTGGCCTCTGGCCCTGGGTCCTGCTGTCCTGTGCTGCATCACTGACAAGCCACGGGCCTGCTTTTGTCTCCTGGGTGGTGGGAGTGTGCTGGTAGCTGCATGCACTTGGCCAGATGGCAGCCTGTGGCCTCACAGGGTGGGAGCCGAGCTCCTCTAGGATGCTGACTTACATGTGAACTCAGCCTGAGGACGCAGCTACAGACTGAGCAGTGTTTCCTCTGGGCAGTTCTGAAATTGGTTAAGAGTCACGCTGCCTTATGTGAAATCCTGCCATGGATGCTTGCTGGGTGTGTGACCCTGGGCAAGTTACCTAACCTCTCTGTCTGCCTATGTAATGAGGAGTTAACAGTGTCTGCCCCGCAGGATTGTGAGGGCTCAGTGAATTCACGTCCCATGCTTAAACAGGGCCTGGCCCTTGGTAGGTGGTCACTGAGCATCGGCTCTAGTGACAGAGTCGTTCACCAGCCTGTGCCCCGCATGTGAAAGGGCCATCGAGTGACTGCGTGAATGCAGTGATGCCAGCAGGGTGCTTGGCCCAGGTGGAGGTGGGGCAGGCCAGACAGAGACACATGGTTCTCGCCCTGATATTTGGAAGAGGTGGGGAGGACTCCAACGTGGGATGCGGGTGAGCGTGGGAGGGTGTGAGATGCAGGATCAGGCAGCCCCACGCGCAATGCCAGGTGGGCCATGTCCCACCTCCTGTTCTCCCTGCAGGGACCCCGGCCCTAGTCGGCCATGTCCGCTGAGGGGGAGTGCGTCTGCCCTGGGGCCTGGCATCCCGTGGAGCCCCTGGAGCGTGGGAGAGGCAGCACATTCTTGTGGTTTCAGCACTCAGGTCTGCCCTGCTGTTTTTATGGGAGCAAGCGTGAGGCTCTTTTCCACCCCGACCCCCATTCTGCGGTGCTTTATGCGCTGAGACTCTGACCTGCATCCATGGGACCAGGAATGGGCGAGGTGCTGAGCATGCTTGTTGTGGGAGTAAGCCGTCGGCTCCAGAGCAGGCTCGGGGCGCTCGGGCACTCAGCTCAGAGATAAGAGTAGGTACTTCTGAGGGATCAGGGAGATGTAACATCCTCCTCATCGCTGTCACTTGTGGGAGGCTCCTTGGTCTGGGGACTGAGGTGGGGTCGCGTGACAAAGGGCTGCAGGTGGCCACAGAGGCCTTGCCTTGGAAGGGAAATACAATACTGGGGTTATCGTGCTCTTAGCATTCACCTCCCTGTCTTTCCAGAAGCTGCTGGCAAAGCTGCAGAGCTGGGAGCAGCTAGAGCAGACCACGGGCTTGAGCATCAGGTAAGTGGGGGGTGCAAGTGCCTCGGGTGTGGGGCCAGTGGGCACAGCTGGGAGCGTGGCCCAGGCTCCCTGGCGTCACCAGCAGCCACCCTGCTAGAGGTTGTCAGGGCGGCTCTGGCCAGGGATGCTCAGGTCGGATGAGGTACTTATACTGTGTGGGGCAAACAGGACCGAAGTGACCCTGCCGAGGTCCTAATAACTTCTTTATTTAAGGTCGGCTGGCAGAGCGCTGGCAGGGATCCGATGGCCCTGGGGTGTCAGGCTTTGTGAAAGGACATCTTTGTGGATGCTGAGGGAGTCATTGCTTTCAGGACTGGCTGTTCCTTTTAGGCAAAAACAAACAGTGGCGATGAACTGAGTTTTGGGGGCAAAGGGAAAACACTGTTGTGGAAGATTGTCCTGGCCTTCAGGTCCCCGTAGCAGCCTTGGCTCATTTGTGAGCTGCTGCCGTTGGGGGGATGGCAGGAGGCGGAGGGGCCATGGCGGGGCTGCTGGGTGGGCAGCTGGGGTCTTGTTCTCCAGTGGGCAGGACAGCCAGGGCAGGCAGCATTCCACCGCCACCTACCCCCAGCCCCACACATTCTGCTGCCCGTCCTTCCAGGGGCTGCTGCCCCTCTTCCTCCAGCGTGGTTGCCTGTCCCTCAGTCCCCAGGACACTGTGTGGGTCTGCTGTGGACTGGCTCTTGCCCATAGCTTCATCACCGTGTGGTGATTCCAGTCTGGGAGAGGACTGGTGGGAGATGAGTCCTTGGAGCTGTGATGTTTCAAAGGCCTTTTGTTTTGTCCGCTTGGGTGACATTAAGACGGTAGCTTCTTGGTTGTCTTTCCTGTTGCTGTGGGCAACTGGGCCACGACTGAGAACCTTCTTTAAAGAGCTGTCCTGTGATGACACGGTCCTGCTGCTGGTTCTGGACCCTGTGGCAGTTCCCATCAGCATTATTGACTCCACTGTGCATTCCTTGAAAGTGCCTCCTCATCGGCTCTGCGTGGCTGAGTCACAGGACAGATGAGTCTGCTGATCGCGCTTGAACCGCACCTGCGGGGCCCAGGCTCGTGGAGGGCCGGCCCAGTGGGGCCTAGCTGCTCTGTGCTTCCTCGTGCTCTCTGAGCTTATTAACTCACCGGAAGGCTTCTGTCCTGCTCCCAGGGAGCCTCGTCAGAAGAGAAACCTCCCTGACTTCTTTCTTGTGCAGGAGATCAGAGGCCCACGCATGCCCAATCGGACCAGCTGCCGGCAGGTCCGAACGCCCAGCTGGGCCACAAAGCACGCAGCATCAGTCAGGCCTGGGGCTGGGGCCCAGCTGCCAGCTGTCTGTGGCCTGGAGGGGAGGTGCGGCTACCCCTCTGCCCTTTGGTCTCACTTCCAGCCTGAATATGGCTGGCGTGCGGGGCACTGACTGCCAGTTGGGGCAGGTCATCTGCCTGGTTGCCTGCTTGTGTGTGTTATGTGTTCAGTGGGTGGCCGGGCCCGGTGAGGGAGAGGAAGAGGGGTATTGAGCCCCTTTGGGGTCAGCGGTAGGAGAGTGGGCTATGTAGAGCAGAGGCTGGTGTCTCTGTTGGCCCCGGGCCAGGGTGCCCCTCTTCAAGTCTGTGCTTGGCTCTGGGCTGGTTTTCTTGCTGGGAGTGCAGTGTGGGCCTCACTGTGCTTGTGGGGAGGAGCATAGTCCCATGCTGCAGAGGTGTCCCTTCTGAGTGGCCAGAGGCTTCTGGAGAAGCAGGTGGGGCATCCTTGTGGTCCTGGGCTCCTGACAGCCTTTGGGGAGGGGTCCTGTAGGGGAAGCTTTCTTTCATGTGCTTTGTCACCCGTTCCCTGGTCCCTTCCGGGGGCACTTTGGAAACCCCAGCTCCTCCTCTTTACCCCTCCCATCTGCACTAGGGTGCTCCAGGCAGCAGGCAGGCTGCCCCCCCCGAAGTGAGTACATGTGTCATGTAACAGTTGGTGGATCACAGACTTGTGTTTCCCCTGTCGTCAGAGCCATGTGGAGAGTTGGGTACAGATGGGTCAGCCTGCTGGGCACTGGACTTGAGTCTTGCATGACCTTGAGTGCTATGAGGAGGAGTTTGGCTTTCCTTTTTTGCTGAGTTTTGGGCAGTTAGAGATTTCTGTGCAGCGACAGTGACTTGTAGGAGCCCACATCTGGTGGGATTGAATATGGGGTGGGAAATGTGCAGAGGGAAATAGGGCACTGGGAAAGATTGGGGTCCCTGCAGGGGGAACATGGGAGGGAGGGGTGAGCATTGGTTAGGAGCTCTAAGACTGCTGTTTGGGTGGCTGGAGGTAGAACTGCCTGAAGTGGGTCCAGGATGGATGCCCTCCATCACCTTTGCCACGTTCCGTGTGGCAGGGGACGAGAGGACTGGTTCAGACCGTGCTGAGTAATGGCTACATGTGTGTCTGTCCCCAGCGTGGCCCTCATGCTGTGGGGGGGTAGCTTGTGCCTCATCTTCCACACCTGTTCGTGGAAGGATTTTTCTAGAACATGGCTTTCTTCCCGTGGAAACATGTTTGTGGGCGTGTCCTAGTTCGGGGGTGCACCCCCCACCCCCGCAAAGCACAATCAGCTAGGGAGACAGCAGTGGGTTGGACTGCAGCAGATACCCTAGAGGTAGGGGCTAGAGGAACAAGGTGGGCCTTGTGAGCTGGCGGGCTTGAGTCTCTTGGCGTTTAGGCCAAGGGGTTGTTGTCACTTTGGGACTGAAGGCATTTACTTGGCATGTGTCGTGACCGCAGGCCCTGGCCCACGTCCAGTGTCTCCTGGGCTTTGAGGGCTGCCGTCACTAGGTGGCGCCCCTGCCCCCGTGATCCTGATCCCTGCACCTCAATAGCTGCAGGGTCCCTGTGGATTTCTGGCCCCACACTTGCTGCCTGCCACTCTTCCTGGTCCTTTGCTGCTCTGCGTGGGACTTATGTGCTTCAATTGGGGCCAGAGGAGCAGGGGTGTGAGGGTTTGCTGCCCTGCCCACCCCCGTTGGCTATCCCACACTTACCCTATTCTCTACCAGTTTCTTTATCATCCTTAAATGCTTGGTGTCTGTGAGCTTCTGATGTTTCAGACCAGATATTCTCTGCACAGGCTATCCTCTGTGCTCACGGCTATGGCGTTGCGCAGATTCTCGGAGGACCCTGTGGCCTTACAGAGGTTGGGAACAGAGATCAGTTCTGACACCTGGAAAGGCCAAAACCCCCTGGAGTTCACACAGCGCAACTCTTTCACCCTTCTCCTAGTTTGGGTTTTCTTAGGCTCCGAGGAGCCCAGAGGTATCAGGAGAGTTGGGTAGTCTTAGGCCCCGAGGAGCCCAGAGGTGTCAGGAGAGTTGGGTGGAGTTAGCAGGGGCGGGTCAGGCCATGTAAACCAGTAGGGAAGCCCCTTGGCTCTTTCCTCACCTGCCAGGCAAGCTTGTCCACCTGGAGGTTGCTGGATACCTGTCTCCAGCCTGCGGGTCACCTGGGTTGGAGGCAGGTGAGCCTCGGGACTTAGAGAGTCCTAGGTGGGAGGGAATGCTGCTCTAGGCTGGGTGGGGCACCACGCACCTGGGGGAGGCTGCAGTGGGTGGGGGGAGGGTGGGTGGGTGTGATGCTTGGATGTCCTCTTTTCAGGGCTTTGAAAGCTGAGTGAAGGATTTGGCAGCAGCACATAGAGTATGCCCGGGTGTGGACAGCTTTGCTCTGGGTGTGCAGCCTGGCAGGGAAGGATTTGAAGGTGCTGAAGGCAGACGCCAGAAGACACTCTCTGCACCTATGTCAGCCTGGATGTGACTATCTGGGGCACCAGAGAAGGACTAACGGGGGTGGGGGTAGGGGCAGACAGAGCAGAAGGGGCACCTGCTGCAACATAAGGGCACCTCCCTGAGAGCGCTGGTTCGCGTGACTCGCTCTGGTAATAGGTTAGAGGGGAGCACACTGTCTCAGTAGTGCAGAAGCTTTGTGAGAGCTCAGCACCCTTGCACGATGCAAACCTCTAAGCAACGCAGGAGTGGAAGGGTCCCCAGTGCAGTTCCTGACGACCCTGCACTTGCATGCCCTCTTCCCACACATTGTCTGTGGCTGTGGCCGTGTGGGCCAGGGCAGCAGTGGGAGGAGGAAGAAAGGCGTGCAGCCGGACAGGAAGTAGTAAATCTGCCTCTGGTTTGAGACAAGCTGATCACCCACACAGGAGAGCTCAAGGACTCTGCGAAGGGCCACCCAGAACTGGTAAGCCTAACAGGCTCAAGGTTACAGAGACAACTCACTAAGCTGGACTGAATTTCTGCATACTGGCAGCCAGCCCCTGGAAGTACGTGCCACTGACCGTAGCCTCAGAAACGTGATGTGCTTGGGGGTAAATTTGATGAAAACCTGTATGTTGTGAAGTGTAAGATCTTCCTGAGGGATACTGTGCTTGTGGAGTGGAGGAGCTCGTGTTGCTGGGATGCCACCTTGCTGAAATTGGTCCATACTTCCAGTGCAATCCCAGCCTAAGTCCCAGCAGCGTTTTTTATAGAAACCAAAAGACTGATTCTAAAATTTTATAGGCTTGTTCTTGAAAAAAACCAAGGGCTTACAAAGGTTGATTTCAAGACACGCTATAAACCGTATTGGTCAAGGTAGTCAAGGCAGTGTGATGATGGCATAAGGATAGACATACACGTCAAGAGAAAAGACTAAAAAGTTCAGGAATAATTCAGAAGTATGGAGTCTGTTAGTTTCCATCAAGGTGATAAGATAATTCAGGAGGAGAGTCAGTGTTCCACAAATGGTGCTGATGCAGTGGGATATCTGTGTGGTCAGGACTGGACTCTTGTCTCTTAACGTGGGGCTTGTACCTGCCTGGGGTGAAAACCAAGGCTTCTGGAAGGTTAGGACACAAAAGCATGCACCACAGGTGTAGAAAACTTGGTAACTTGGAGTTCTCCAAAACGAAAAAGTACCTTTGTTCTTGGAAAAAACAGTTACAATAAAGAAGAGGCAAAGTCTCTTCTAGGAGGGAGAAAGTACTTGCAGTGTGTACAGCGGCCTGATGGAAGATTCATATCCAGGATTTGTGAAGAAGAATTCTGAGTGAATAAGACGACGGCTAGTTTTTAAAAGCTGGCCAAAAGGTGTTAAACAGACAACTTTATAGAAGAGGGTCCGCGGACAGGAGGGAATAAGAACGTGACACACGTTTCACATCGTTGTTCCGTGGTGCAGGTGAAGGTCACATGAGGTGCTGCTGCTGGCCCAGTAGAGTGGCTGGGACCAGAGGGAGGCCACAGCAGGGGTGAGGGTGTGAGCAGCAGCGTCCTGTGTTTACTGCAGGGGGGAGGGGAGGTCAGCCCCTCAGAAGCACTTGGGAAGGCAGCCCCAAGCACTTGGGAAGCTGTGTGGCAGTTTCCCGCATGTTTATGACAGAATCTGGCAGTGTATCCTGGGTTCCTGGCCATGAGAAATGAAAATGTGACCTCAAAAAGACCTGTCCCTAAATGTTCCCAGTGGCCTGATTCCTAACAGCCAAAACGTGGGGACAATAGACATGTCCATCAGCAGGGGTGCGGGTTCATGGAATGTGGCGTGTCCCTGGGGCAGGCCAGACTGCTGTGCGCGCACTCGAGTCCTGCTGATGCCAGGTGTTTGGAGGCCATGCCGTGTGATGCCCTTTATTTGAAATTTTAACAAAGGCAAAACTGACTGTAGTGGCCATCAGGTGAATGGCTCCCCACATCTCAGGTTGGGACATGACTGGAGCTAAAGGGGTCCTGATGTTGTGCCAGAAGTCGCATGCCCTTGGCTGTCACAGCAGCTGCTTGGGTGTGCACACAGTCAGTGGTGCATCCCACCTCCGTGAAGCGGACCCGTGGACGATGGCAGGCTGGGGAGGGGTGCCGAGGCATGCTTTATAAAGCCTTCATTTTGAGTGGGGCCCACCCCATGCTCCTCACCCTGTGTCACTACTGCCCGGTCCCCATCACATATCTCTTGTGCCTAGTATGCACGAGTTGTCAGAGAAGGGGGTCCTTGGCTGCTCCAGTGGGGGGCACCTGACCCCGCAGTCTGGGCACCCCCTGGCACATTCTCATGTGGCAAGCTCTGACTCAGTGCTTAGTCTGGATCCTGCACACCTCGTCACTCGATTTCCACTGGTCCTTCTGCACCAGCAGCGAGCTCTACTGAATTGAAGGGCTGTACCATGTTGTGTCAGTGGACAAACTCTGAGTGATCTCAGGCCCCTGGAAGCAGGGCCTCATTGGTTGGACAAATTCTTAGAAGTAGGTGGTGTTTTTTTTGTTTTGTTTTGTTTTTACCTCAAAAGACATACATGTTTGAAATGGACAGATGATGCGAAGTTGCCCTCCAAAAAGTGCTTTATGTTTCTGTCCTGGCACATGAGTGCCATCGCTGGGTTTGGGCAGCATGCTTTCCCAGTGTGGAGCCACAGCACAGCGAGGAGGGCAGGGACCTCCAGTGGGTTGGAGTTGAACCAGCGTGTTGGGCGTGGAATGTGTGGTGAGGCCCTCTGGAGTCAAGCCTCTCATTTCATGGAGGAAGCAGTTTGCTGGTGGCGGGTGTGCCTCCGGGATTTGGCTCCTTCCTCTGTCCCTTTGTGCCTGGATCTGGCCTGGTTTCAGTCTGGCTGGGAGGGCGTGGTGCCTGTCAGGCAGCGTGCAGCTTTGATGGGATTGACGGTGCAGGGAGGCGGAAGGGTGGACAGGTTTTGTTGAAGCCTGGGGCTGTGTCCCTGAAACTGGCCTGTCACCTGCAGTGAGCACGGGAACCAGCTGCTGCCCTGGCTGCTTCCCAGCAGCACTTGTCCACTGGCCAGGGGAGAGGTCTTGGGGACTGTCTCCCATGGTGGTTGAGGCCGGGCACATGATTCCTTTTAAGAGAGCATCTCATTGACCAACCTGGACCCTTTTATGGCCGCAGTCGCTGTGGTTGCCACCTCTGATCCCCTGGGTGTTGGGCTCGTCAGTACAGTGATGCTGATGCTCAGGAGGGTGGCCGGGCTATCAGGCACCTTGGTCTTGGTTTGGTTTCCTCTGGGGTTCTGGAGGAGGAGGAGGAGGGAGGCAAGGGCTTCACCTTCTGGCCTCCTGTGCTGGCACCTCTGTGGCCTCAGCCATGAGCCTTTCTTTTGTTCCATTGCGTGCTCATTTGTCTGCTGAGAGCTGTCGTCCTGCAGCTCGGCCCCAGAGAGGTGCCTTCACCCACCCTTGGCTCTCCGTCAGGCCTGCACCCTGGTGTTGTGCTGGCTTCCAGCCCCGTGGCCCCCAGATGTGTGCAGGTGGCGGCCAGAGGCTTCGGAGTCCATCCCAGCCCTGTGCCACCCTGTGGAGGCCAACAGGGGAAGCAGGCTCTCCCGTGATTTACTCTTGGCCTAAAGTAGCCTCGTTCTCCTGGTGGCTGAGCCCCAGCTTCTGCCTTCACGTATTTGATTTCTTTACTGGTTACCTGCCGTCTTCAGTCTCGTGAAAGAAGATCAGGGGCTTGTTTTCAGAGGCCCTGGGGGCTTGGAGGGTGGCTAGCCTTTGTGAGCACCGAGGGACTGGCAGCCAGTGGCATTTAGTAAACGTTTGGCGAGTGAGGGTGTTAGGACTGCTTTGTTTCTGTGCCTTTCTGCCTGTGGTTATTGTGACTTAGGACGGGCCCTCTTCTGGCCTGCTTGGCCGCCGTGACGAGGCGGCTGTGTTATTCATGCTCTTGTGTTCCGGGGGGAGTTGGAAGACAAGTGTAGCGGAGAGCTTCCCGACAACTGGCTTCCTTCCGCTGCAGCCCCGTCTTGGGCCCTGGGGGAGCGGCCCCTGGCTGTGCCCGGCTCCCTGGTGAGGTTCATATGTGAGTCCGACTGGCCTGTGCCTGCTGCTGCAAGTGGGTGTGTGCAGCGAGGTGTGGAGGGAGCGGCATCCCTGACAGGCTGGATCCCCTGCGGCCCACCTGCGGCCTTTCCAGAGGCATGTGGGTAGGCCCACACGAGTCCGGGCACAGTTCTGGCCCCTCTGTCTCTGTGTGTCCCATTCCTTCGGGGAATGGAAACAGGGAAGCGCTCTCCCAGAGGAGCTCTGCCCACTCTTCAGGGGCCGTCCCTTGCGTGTGCTCGCTGGGGCCCTGCGGATGGCCGAGCTGGTCCCAGATGGAAGGGTGTCTGTGTTCTGCACTTCTGGCTCCGCGCTCGAAGGGCTTTGGAGGGCTTTTTTCCAGCTCTGTAGATATGGCTCGTCTACTTCTGTACCTCCTTTTAAATTGGTTTTAAAAAGTCTAAAGCCAGATAGCAGAAGGATTTAGACAAATTAGGCTCTGCTGGGTTCTCGGGGGATTATGTTGGAGAGAGAGGAGCATCTCTGTGTCTGGTTTCTGCGGACTTGGAGAGGCTTTACTGAATTCCTCCTGGGAGTGCGGGAGGATCAGGCCCTCCCTCGGCAGTGCCCCCCCCCCAGCAGTGGGGAGGGGCTGGGGAGGTGGGGAGGGGCTGCAGTGGCAGAGCTGGAGGCCTCTGAGGTAGACTTGCCTTTTTTCCCAGCAGCCCCTATGGCCTTCAGAGGCCCGGCATGTTGGGCAGGCTGCAGGGAGCAGTGGGGGCTGATTACTCGCGCAGCATTAGCTCTGGGCTTCCTCACCCGACAGCCTTGGATGTCAGCTTTCTGGCTGTGAGGAGTGATCACACCCGATTAAGTGCATGGGGCCTTGAGCGCTGATGTCCTTCCTCACGGTCAGTGTCATTCGTGTCTGAAGCTAGAGGGCTCCTGTCCTCTCCAGGGCAGAGCAGGTGGCTTTCAGTGCTGAATTGCTGGAGTGCGGGGTCAGGCGGTGGGCACATCTCAGTGCTCATGCATGGGTGGCTGCCTGGGAACACGGGCTCTGATTTTGCCAACACGAGCTGGGGGCCGAGGCTTGGAGGGTGGCCGGCCTGGTGAGCGCTGAGTGACTGGGAGCCCACGTGTCTGTGAAGCAGAGCCCCAGCAACAGGGCAGGTCCATGTTCTTAGAGGCCAAGCGGAATTTCTTTTAAAGAACAGATGCTGGTCAGCACGGGGCCAGGTGATCGTGCTTTGTTGTGTTTCTTCAGCGAGGCTCACACTGTTATTCTGCACAAAGCCTGGACTTCCCCCCCAACCCTCTGCCACCGCCCTGTCCTCAGCTGTGCCATTTGCCTTTGGGGGCCTCAGGGACAGAGTGCCGAGGTGTCACTGGGGTCTCCATATGGTACACACTGTGGCTCTGGCACCGCTCGGGCTTCAGGCCCCCCAGATCAGGGGGATGGGGTTTGGGCCAGTCCAGCAGACTCTTCCTCAGACCTGCGGTGTGTGGTCTCCTGGAGATGGGGATGAAGCAGGGGAAGGGGGAGGAAGGCATCCCAGCGGCAGGGGGAGGCAAGCACTGGCATGGGTAGGTGCTGGAGTGCGGACCGGGATGGAGTGGGCATCAGCGGCCACCCGTGCAGATTCAGTGCTGCCGGATCAGAGTCTGCATGGGGTGGAGGTGGAACCAGGAGGCATTGTTCTGGATCCCCTGTTCTTCCTCGCTTGACCTGCCTTGGGTCCTCCCTGGGCTGGTGGGTGGCACTGGGCAGGAGTAGAGAACCTGGGCCTGGAGCAGGGCCCTGACCAGCAGTTCCTCCTGCCCTGACGTCTTCACCAGGGTTTAGTTTCACAGAGGCCGTGGTGGGTTTGTCTCCAGTGGCCTCGGAGTGTTCTCCGTCCCCTCCTGGTGGAACCAAGTGCATGGCCTAAAGCCTAGGGACATGGAACTCTGTTTTAAAGTACTTGCCACGTGTGTGCACATCCTGCGTGTCCTGTATTGGGTTCCTCTTGTGGCCTGGGTGTTTTTTTCCTACAGAATGTCTGTCATGGGAGCTGGGAGTGCTGGGGGGGTGTTTTGCTGGGGTGGGGGTGGGAGAGTGGGAGGGGGAGTAGGAGAGTAGAGGGGGTAGGAGAGTGGTCTGGGTCAGTCCTTTTGTTCTGATTCACCAGGCCTTAGTCTGTAGAGGGGAGACAAAGGCTTGTTTTGTAAGGCACCATGACAGTGACACTCAACAAGGAATGGACGTGTCCTTCCCTCCCTTCTTGGCTGCTGACACAGATGAGACAGTCGCAGGCAGGAAGGGTGGTGGACACTGCCTCCCCCTGCTGCCCACACATAGCTTGGGGATCTGTGTGGGGGGCTGGTTGCCTTTCCCCGGTTGGTTGGGGCAGTAAGAGCTCTCGTCTGCAGACCAAGCACGGCCTCCTCCATGTGGCTGGTACCATGGAGTGCCTGTCCTGGGGCTTGGAATTAGTGGCCCTTCCAGGGCAGGAGCCTGGTTTTCCTGCCCCACCAGGTATCCCTTGCTCATGGACTGTGTGCAGGCTGGTGCCCAAGGGCCCAGCGGGCAGGTGGCCACCAAAAGCAAGTGTCTCTGCACTTCTCAGTGAATCACAGGATGGTGGAAGGAGGAGCCTTTGTGGCAGAGGGGTGTGTCCTGTGGACCGCCATGGGCTTGCAGCCTGGTTCATATGCCCACAGTTTGCATCTAGCATTCTTGACCCTATGTTGAAGAGCATGTACTCCCGACTGAGGCTGCTCTGCGTGCCCAGGAGGAAGCCTTCGCATGTGCTTTCGGTTCATCTGGTGTGTCTTGCTTCGGGATGGCCTGCTCTGGCTGGTCTGGGCATCGGGGCTTGCAAGCAGGCCAGCTGCTTGGGCAGCAGTATGGCTTAGGGGCAGTCATGGTCCTTACCTGCAGACAACTGGCTTGGCTGCAGGAAGCCAGGGAGGGCAGAGTAGGAGACGGCACGGTGCCCGCTGGAAGGGCCGCCGCTATGGGTCTCCCGGCCTTGCAGCCTCGGGGCTGGCCCGGTGTACCTGGGCACATGTGTGCAGACGGTCCTGGCAGACTCCCGCTGTCCTTCCACCCAGCTTCCAGAGTGGGATGTGGAGTAGGCGGTGGGAGGGAAACCCGCTCACTCTCCTTCGTGGGGAAACTGCCTGGGGAGATGTCATTCCCTTGTCATTTTTACCCTCTCTCACTCAAAAGCGAATTCGGGTCGGGCTAATGGAGTACAGCGGTGTCCCTGTGTGCGAGAACACGCATCCAAGCCTGTGGAGGGAGCGTGTGCAGAGGGCAGAGAGGGAAAGGACACTGTTGCCATGAAGCTGAGGGTGAGAGGTGCACGGCATTGCCACCCTAGGCCCCCCGCCTCCCTTGCTCTGGTACCTGGAGGCTCCTGGAAGTCCACGGAAATGGGGAATCCGGTGCCTGTGGGATGGGCACCAGCCAGTGGCTGAGTGCTGTTAGCACTCATTTCTCCTCCGAGAGTGGGGACTTCCGGGCAGGTGACCGCAGTGACATTGCGGGCCTGTAACGGGGCTTGGGGTCCAGGGTGATGGTCTGACTTACGTAAATGATAAGATTGGCTGTCAGGCAGCTTTCTGTGAATAGCATTTTGTTAGAGACCTCTGCGAATCAAGGAGGAATGGAAGAGAGAAAGCGAATGAAATTTTTAAAAATTGTTTTAGAGCAGGCAAAACTATGTCCCCAAGCCCCCACCACGGTGGTTGCCTGAAGTTGGTGCTGAGGGCTTGGCTGGGGAGGGAGCAGCCAGAGCCCTCCGGGAAGCGGGGTGCCGTCTCTCAGTAGGGACATGGTCACAGTCCTGTGTCAGGGTCCTGAGACCCAGGTCTTAGGTGGAGTTGTTATGAGGTAAAATTAATGGTATAAAATAGGTGTAAAACGAATGGAGTTGGGGGTGGCGAGTGGGTGGCTGGTGAGGAAGCATGGCGCCTGGCCCCTGATGCGCGTGGGGGTCTGTCATGCGGTAGCGGTCACTGCACATGTTTGCAGGGTCCTCTCAGAAAGTCTGGAGATGTTGCCACTAGCTTTTTCCTTGCGTTTTCCTGTTTCTTCTCGGCCTCCTCCAGGTGCCAGAGGTCCAGGCTCCGGGTCTGTGGCAGCCGGCTGCCCTCCAGGAGGTGCTCACATCGGGAGTTGCAGGAAGGACGAGGTGTGGGAGGCTGCGTGGGGGCTGCTGGCTGTGGTGTGGCGGGCGTGCTCGGGCCGAGCCGGGGAAGCCCGAGCCGACTCCCGCCCTGGAGAGCTGGCTGTATGTGCCC
The DNA here is from genome assembly GCA_003697995.1 of Taxidea taxus jeffersonii. Classification (NCBI taxonomy): domain Eukaryota; kingdom Metazoa; phylum Chordata; class Mammalia; order Carnivora; family Mustelidae; genus Taxidea; species Taxidea taxus. Next base: position 60,076 of record RCUC01163056.1, on the reverse strand, counting down.
ACACTCGCCAGTCTGCCTCGCGGAGCAGAAGCCATGCTGGGTTTGGAGGGAGCCCCAGGCCGACGCCCCTCGAGACCGGCTGATTGTGCACACATGTCTGCATACTGCTTTTCCGGTTGGACTCTGAAGGCTGTCGTCTTGAGCTTCCTCTGCTGCCGTGAGCAGGTGTGTGTTTGCGGGCACACGTGTTGGTGGAGGGGCAGCAGCACATGGGGACGCCAGGCAGCTCTGAGCCCAGAGGCTGATGCCAGGGCAGGGGGGAGCAGAGTCCATGATTTCTGTGGTCCTCGGGAAACCGTTGTGGAGCAGCCGGTGTGATTTCAGATCCTGAGGGGCTGGAGACCCTCACGTGAACAAACACTGTGTTCGTGTGGCTCTGTGGTTGGAAGACATGAGGACTGGTCAGGGGGAGTCTCCTTGTGTGCCGCCGGCCGTCGGCTTCCTTTCCTGGGGCTGCTGGTGCTGCTGGCTCTGGTGCCTTGCCACACACACACATGGATGCCTCCATAGCCCCCGTGTCTGCCGGCACCAGCCCAAGTGAGCCCCGGCCGCGCCGAATCAGATGCCGAGAGTCCTGTTTCTTCAAGGCACCTGATGCTTTCTTGTGTGGCGGTCGTGCAGTCAGGTGGGAGGCAGTCCCCGAGGCCCCCCTCAGGTTCAGTGGTGGCTGAAAGGACTGCGGGGCTCCAGGTAGCTGTGCCTCGTCAGTGGGGCTCGTTATAGGAGCGCAGGACCCTGGAGGACGGGGAACAGAGTGCATGTGGGTCACTGGACAACGTGGCTTTTCTCCACCCTTAATCTCCGAGTCCCTCCACCTCGGAGGAGATGAATCTGTTCCAGATGGCTTGCTTCAGTGATTTTTATTAACTCCACGTCAGAAGGCCTGTACTCAGGAAGTCTGTTTGTATTGGCCAGTGGTTCCATCTGCTTTATCAATCTCTTGTCTGGGGAGGGGCCCCTGGAGCTCTTGTCGGAAGCTGTCCTCCTGGACCGTGTCAGGCTGTGTTAATTGCAGTGGGGCTCTGAGCCTGCAGGTTGTCCTTGCCAAGGATCCCCAGTGTCCCTCCCGTCATGCAGGTCTTGAGGAGCCCATAGGCACAATGCATGGTGGGCTTGTTTGTGCACCAGGTGTGGCTTCCCTTGCACACACTCCTTGCCTCAGAGGATTGCACAGACAGCGTGAAGGGGCAGCCGGCCCTTGGACAGGGGTTCCTGCACTTGGAGAGGCATGGTGGTGGTGGGGGCCCTGGCCCAGGGCAGAAGTGCTATGGGAGGTGGCAGGGCAGGCTTGGGGTGACATCTGAAGGCATGGGCCGCTGAGTAGGCCGATGGACGGGGAGGACAGCCAGCCATGACAGGTTGGCTTTGCACACCAAGGTGACTGGCTCTGGTGTGGATCAGGAGTTCCACAGGGACTGTGGAGCTGAGGGTGGGAGACGTCCTTGGCACACAAGACAGGTGGTCACAGGCCTACGTGGCGGGTGGGAGGAAGGGTGCGGGCAGATGGGGCAGAGGCAGGGATGGGTTTTGGGCCTTAGGAAGGGAGAGTTGTGGACTCTGTTGGGGGTGTGTGCTTTTGAAATAGCCTGGGGGGTCGTCACCCGTGCACAGGTCTGGATTTGAGGGCTCGCTCGGGCTTGCTATCCTCCGGCCTCTCCCAGACCTCACCACGCCGGCTGAGGGGGCAGCTGTGGGCCAGGAACAGCAGATGCCTAGGCATCAGGGTGTCTCTCTGGCGGGAAGGCGGTGCATTGGAGGGTGCTTGTGGGTTCCTTGTCTACAGAACAGGGATGGCAGCCAGGCATTGACAGGCAGACCCAACGGCATGTGGTAGCCAGCAGCATAGGTCTGTCTCTGTCCCCTGCCAGGGGACCGTGACAGTGGAATGAATACACTTCAGGACACACTGGGCTCTGAACATCCTGGGAGATGGGATGGCAACTTTCCTTGGGTCTGCCTGTGCTGTGTGTGCATGAGAACCTTGCCTGTTCTGTTGCCAACCTATGTCTTTGCAGGTTAGCGACACCAGAAGGGTCACAGAGTGAGTGGGCCCATGGATGGGTGTGGGGCTGTGGTGGTGACATTGGTAAAGCTTCTGCCTGCAAACGTGGGAGAGGAGGTGATGGGACTGTGGTGGAGTTTCGTGCTTCTGGCAAACAGCTGGGATCCGCTGGTGTCCTGCGGTGATGTTGAAAGCATGGACTGCAGCTCTCAGCACGCAGCTCCCACGGCTCTGTCTTGAATCGGGGGTTTCCTGGGGACTGGTGTGTATGTGCTTGTGGGCCTATCTGTGAGCCTTGGGCCAGCGTGGCCAGCTTTGCAGCAGGATGAGATGCCGGGGCTCCTGGAGGGCCTCTGTGCCCAAGAAGACATGGCTGGAGGCCTTTGGAATATGGGCTGGGCCAATGGGACCCGTCCTATGAGTGGCAAGCCTGCTACTGACCTCCAGGGCCCTGAAGTGAGCAGGTTTGCAGATGTGTCTTTCCTGTGAGGCTCTGGGGGCCTGACCTAACTGAAGGACACACAGAAAGCAAATTCGTTGCTCTTCAGACTTTGTCCTCAGTGTTAAGGGAGCTGTGCTAAGGAGAGTGTCTGGGTGGCTTGGGTAGTTGGCTGGTTTGATCAGAGCTCGCTGACAGTAGAGATTACTGTCTGCTGCGGGCTCTGAGGGGGTGAGGGAGCCAGTCCTTCCTAAACACTGACTACCTTACATGGCGGCTGGCAAGGTGGGGATTGATGTCCTTGGTTTCTCTGGAGACCTGAGCCATCCTGTTAGGAATGAGATGGGGGAGGAATGAGATGGGGTGGGCAGGGCCCTGCTGGGTCTCTGTGGTGGTGGGGCTGGATCCCTCCTCCGACAGCAAGGCCTGTCTTCTTCCCCTTGCCTCATGCTGCGTCCTACAGATTTTCCCTTCCTGTTGCCCACGTGTGGACATGGCCTGAGCATTTACGGCATGTCTGGCTGGTGCTGGGTGCTAGGTGTCTGAGTCCTCCCAGAAGCGGGCAGGCCAGGGCACAGATGTGTCAGGCATGGCTCCTGGGAGGGGCGGTGCCTGACCTTCAGCCGAGAGGTTGGGAACTTTCTCCAGGTAGGGGAAGTGGCCTGTGCAAACCCACTTAAGCTGGAGGGACCTGGCGAACTTCAATGTCCTCCAGTTCCAAGTGCTGCTGGCCGGTGTGTGGGGGCATGGCAGAGGCCCATGAGCGGCAGGGGTCAGTTCTTGGAGGTGTTCTGGGTCATGCTGTGGAGGTTGGACTTAGGCCTGTGGTGGTGGCGGGAGTATCTGCTGTGTGGTAGGAAGTACTTCCTTTCTGTGGCCTCTCCGTGGCCTCTCCTTCCCTGAATTCTGAGACACGGTCTTGGTCCTTGGCTAGACCCTGTCTGTAGACGTCTGTGGGGCGGGTGGTCTGCTACAGGTGTCCAAGCCCTGTGGCACGGGGCAGGGGGCCCCCTTGGGTGCAGGGGGACAGTCTGCTTCTAAGCACGGGTCCGGCAGTGGCGGTCGAGTTTTGTGTGGGCATTTCGAGAGTTGTGGTGGATGCAGGTGGCTTGAGTGCTAGGCCAGGTCCTTTCCGCTGTGGCCGCTGTTTCCTCTGCAGGTGAGCGCCTGTTCCCTGCTGACCCTGTCATCTGCTGAAGAACTGAGATTTTGGGAAAAGTCAATCACGTACTCGTTCTCTGCACCTTTGTGAGAGGCTCTGTTGTTGGGCAGACATCACGCTGGTTCTGGGGATGGCGTCACGCAAGCCGGCCTCTGCCCTCACGGTAAGAGGACACAGAGCTTCAAACAGAATCAAAGGGGAGCCTCTTGAGGCTCAGAGAGGAGAACTTGCTGCAGCGGCATTTGGCAGAAGTGCTTGACTTAGTTGGAGTCAGACCTTGGTTATATCTTTGCCGGGTTTGAATAATGTTGGTGGGCAGATGGCCAGACGTTTTTCTGGTCTGGAAATCGGTGGCTGACGAGGCTTCAGAGCCTGTTTGTGTCGAGACAGGCCCTGCTCTGAAGAGGGGCTGACCTTGCCGACAGGCTGGCTCTGTTGGAGCTGGGGCTGCCCTTGAGGGGTTTCCTTGGAGGGTCTCCCTGGAGGGGCTGCCCAGGCCAGCTCCTGGTTGCTGTTTCGCTCACGTTCCTCCCAGCTCTGGATGAGGGGGGCCCACCATTATCCCCACTTGGCCGACGAGACACCAGAGCTTCTGGGGGACTCATTGACCAAGGTCACACAGCATGTTTGTGCCATCCTCGTTGGATTGCTTGGCTGGTCGCGGCGCGTGGTGACCGCTGCCCTTTGTCACCTCCGTCCATCTGGCTGGCCGCGTGGTGCTGTGCAGCTGGATCCTGCATTTCTGGGAGCTGAGCTGCCTGCTGCTGGCAACTCAGGCTTCTCTTGGGGCGCTGCCCATCTACTTAGCCCAAGGAGCACTCGGCACAGGTGTGAGTGCTGCCCATCAGCCGATAGCAGCTCTTTGAGGCCCGATGGCTCACAGGCGATCTTTGGCAAAGAAGGTCTGTCCGCCTTCTGGAGGGCTGACCTCCCTGCCTTTGCTCAGGGCCGAGCCCCTTCTGGCGGGTGCTGGGATTTGCTTTTCAGATGGGGGAGGCTCTGCGAGGTAGAGGAAGATGGTAATTATTTAGGAGAGGAAGACGGAACTTTTGGGAGAGCAACGTGACACTTCTGTTCTTGGAGGCGGCTGAGTTAGAAGATTAGCAATGAATTTTTTATTATGGGCAAACTGCTCTCAGTTCTGTGGAACTGAACCGCCCTCCCACAGCAGGGGGTGGGGGGGCAGACTTACTTCTTGTTTACTTTTTCATAGCACTGCCGTCTGTCAGCCCTTGAGCTGGTAGGAGATGTTCGTGAGTCTGTGTGGAGGCCAGTTCGACACACACGTCTCTGTTTTCTGGCTTGTTCCCTGGCTCCACCTTGCCTGTGGGGCAGGGGTTTGCTGCCCTTGTGTCTGCTGAGTGCACTGCCCTTCCGGGCGGTCGCACATCGTGGCTGAGAGCAAGTCTGGCATTGCAGGCGGGTCTCAGAGTAGGTGCCTCTAACCCAGAGCTCATTCGTTCTGGGCTCGTACGGGAAGGTTGGAGTTGTTTGTTTGTTTGTTTTTAAGATTTTTATTTATTTATTTATTTATTAGAGAGAGAGAGAGAGAGCTCAGGCAGACAGAGTGGTAGGCAGAGGCAGAGGGAGAAGCAGGCTCCCTGCCGAGCAAGGAGCCCGATGTGGGACTGGATCCCAGGACGCTGGGATCATGACCTGAGCTGAAGGCAGCTGCTTAACCAACTGAGCCACCCAGGCGTCCCTGGAGTTGGTTTTTTACTAGTTTGTGAGCTGAGAGGAATTGCCAGAAGCTATTCCTGGCATTTCTCTTAGTTGGGGCATCTTTTTCTGGTTACTAGAGCTCAGCCACAGTGTCCCAGGTGTCCCAGAAGGGGCCACGGCTCAGCTTGATTCTTTGGGATAGGACTTCTTTTCTTGAAGTTCAGCTGACACAATGTGGGGCTGGTCTCATGAGTGCAGCACAGTGATGGCCTGCCACAGGCTCGCTGCCGTGTGTCCCCACGCAGGGCTGAGATGGTCGCGTTGATCGCATTCCCTGGGCTGTCCCCGTCATCCCTGCCACTCACTCACCCTGTCCCTGGAAGCCACCGCCTCCCCCGCCCCTGCGCCTACTTGGCTCATCTCCCACCCGACGCAGGGACTCTCCATCGTAGAAGATATACTTTCTCCTGTTTTGTTCATTAGCCAGGCTGGTTTTCTTTTTTTAAGATTTTATTTATTTATTTGACAGAGAGATCACAAGTAGGCAGAGAGGCAGGCAGAGAGAGAGGGGGAAGCAGGCTCCCCGCTGAGCAGAGAGCCCAATTCGGGGCTCGATCCCAGGACCCTGGGATCATGACCTGAGCCGAAGGCAGAGGCTTAACACACTGAGCCACCCAGGTGCCCGTGCCAGGTTGGTTTTCTTTCTTTCTTTCTTTTTTTTTAAAAGATTTTATTTATTTATTTGACAGAGAGAGATCACAAGTAGGTAGAGAGGCAGGCAGAGAGAGAGAGAGAGGAGGAAGCAGGCTCCTCGCCGAGCAGAGAACCCGACGCGGGGCTCGATCCCAGGACCCCGGGATCATGACCCGAGCCGAAGGCAGAGGCTTTAACCCACTGAGCCACCCAGGCGCCCCCAGGCTGGTTTTCTTGATGGAACAGCGGGTGCCTATGCATAAACTTGATTTTGCTAGACCAGTGGTGGGCCGACAGGGCCTGGCAGCTCTAGCATGCTGACCCCTGCTTCGGGCTGTGGAGTGGGTTGACCGGCTCGCCCCCCTGCTTGCTACTTTCCCTAAGGAGTGTGGCAGTCTCCTTCCTCCTCGTTTCTGCTCTGAGAGGATCCGGTCTTGGGATGTGAGCTGCGTTGGCATTAGTTAGTGGGAGTGGCTGTAGCACAGGATTGGGTGTGCTCTGGCTCTGGGTGTGCACCTCGTCCAGGGAGGCCTTCTTAGGGGCCTGGGCTAAGCCACGCTTGTGTCTGTCTTGCCTGCTCTCCGGTGGCCCCAAGTTCCCAGGGGCAGGCGTTGATACCCGTTTCATTCAGCAGCTGTTTGACGAGTGATCACGGTGTGCAGAGCGATCATGGCTTGCAGAGACGAGCTCAGTGTGGTCCCCACACCGCCCCCTAGCAAAGCACGGTCACAGTTTGGGGGGCTGAGAGGGAAGGGTCTTGAGGGCTAGGGCAGGAGGCTCTGCCTATTCCGGGAGGGGAAGCCCTCTGCAGGGAAGGCGGTAGGCCACCAGAGCTGGGCTGGGCATGTGTCTCAGCTGCCTGATGGCTGGACGCCGTGGGCCGCGAGGCCTCCGCTTGGACCCCGGGAATCTTCAGAGCTCTCCTTCCTGGTACCTCATCTCCCTGGCTGCCCTGTCCTCCTGTGCCGGGACGGGCTGCCACCCACTCCTCAAGGGACGTGGGCTGTGTATCTGCCTGTATGGCAAGGAGTTGCTTTTGTTTCCATCAGAAACACGAACCTCGGTTTGGAGCGCTTCCATTTACTGACAACCCTTGCCAAATTAATTTTATTTAATTATCTCCCGGGGCTAAGCTTGAATACATTTTGTGTTAAATTCACATTTTTTCCCCTTTTCTAAACGAAATGGACTTAATATCCTTGTTAAAATCTGATTAAAACTAAAATTGAGTTTTTTGAAGTCTGATTATCCCATGAAATGGAATTTTTAAACGTAATTATGGATGGATTTGCATATACTTTTCAGCACCATTGAAAAGAAAGTTGAAATCATTTATTAATGACATCTTTTCTGTCGTTTCCTTGGGGCATGACGCTCGTTCAGGAGTGAGGCAGGTGGAGGAGAAAAGCTCCCCTTCTCCCCGATCTTTCTCAGAATCTGTTGTAAACTTTCTTCCTTGGAGAACCTGTTCCCAAGGAGTCTGAGCGTCCTCTCCCTTCCGCTGTGCCCTGTGCTGCTTGTCCTGTGTGGGCAGTTGATGGCCTGCAGTGTGCATGTGCACCCCTGAGCTGCCTCCCTGACTTCAGAGCTCTTATCCTGGAGGAGAGGGATGGGGCAGGGGGACTGCGGCCTCTGGTGACCTCCCCGTTCAGCCTCCAAACTGTGGATTGATAGTTGACGGATTGATAGTACCCCCATCCTAATTCTGGATTACATGCATACTATTAAAAAAAAAAAACAACCAAACACATTGCATAATCACCTGGGGAAAAAACACGGGATTTTCAGAAGCTACCTCTTTATTCTTTGAGAAACCCCACTATTTCAGAAAGGCTTGTTTCCTGTGTTGTGCCTGGACTCTGAGCAGCAGGTCGGACCACATAGCTGACAGCCGTCTGGCCTGCCTTACCTTCAGGGACTCCGTGTGTAAGGAACAGTGACATCGGCTTTCCCCATAGGCTGGCCCCTCCCTCAGCGCTCCGGCGGGGCTGTGGCCACAACGGGTGCCCGGCCTCACAGGGGCCTGGCACATGAGGCCGTGGTGATGGGATGGAAGGGTGGGCCAGGGTGAGGCAGAATGCTGTGCTCCCCGGCGGGATCAGTGCTGCTCGTGGTTGCTCTGCGCAGGTCTGTGCTGGGGCTGGCAGGGATTCCACATGTTCTCAAGAAGCTGAGGATCAGAGTCTCTTTGGAAAATTGCCTGAATTTGAATGCCCTGCATGGGCTTAGTTAGCTCCATCTGGGACATCACCAGTGTACAGCCTGGGTTGGTGGCCGGGGCGCAGCCCGTGTCCCAGCCGTGCCTCCTGCCTCCCTTGGTTGGAATGTATGGACCATACGGTACATACGTATGGGGCTGTTCTCATGAGTCTGTTCCTGAGTGAGCTTCCTTCCTCCCTCCTTCCCTCTCCTCCTCTCGGCCCTCCTCTGCTCCCCTCCTCCCCCTCCTCTTCCCCCCCCCCCCCCCCCCTCTTCCCTCTCCTCTCCCCTCCTCTGCTACTCCCCCCTCCTCCTTCCTCCAGCCCTCTCTGCCCTTTCTCCTGTCTCTCCTCCCCCCACCGTCTACCTCTCCCCCCTCTTCTGTTCCCCCCTCCTCCCTTTCTTCCTCTCTTCCTCCTCTGCTTCCTCCCTCCCCTTCTTCCTCTCCTCCTCCTCTCCCCTCATTGCCCCATCCCCCCCCCCCCTCCCCCCCCCCCCCCTCTGCTCCCTCCCACTTCTTACTTTCCTTTCCTCCTTTTTACTCTTGAGTGGTTATTATACTCGTTTCAAGTCACAGTAAGGGTTACTTTCTCAATTTGCTTTTTATCTATAGTTATGTTTTTATCCCCATTCTTATTTAATTCGATTTTTTGAATGTACAGAGCATTAATATGTTTTAAACTGTCAAAACTGCACAGAAGCAAATCCAAAGAAGTGTTTTCCATCCCGTACCCATCCTGTTTGAGTCTTCCCTTTCCTTGGAGGTAACCCATTTTATTTATTTTTTCCTGTTGTATCCTTCCTGTGTTACTTCTTTTTTTTTTTTAAAAGGTTTTGTTTATTTATTTGACAGAGAGAGAGATCACAAGTAGGCAGAGAGAGAGAGAGGAGGAAGCAGGCTTTCTTCCGAGCAGAGAGCCCGATGCGGGACTCGATCCCAGGACCCTGAGATCATGACCCGAGCCGAAGGCAGAGGCTTAACCCACTGAGCCACCCAGGTGCCCCCCTGTGTTACTTCTTATAAACACAAGGAATGTGTGTGTTTTCCTTTCCTGTTCTGTCACATAAGGGTGGTCTGTTGTATTTGCTCTCTGGCGCTTTGTGTGTTCTGTGTGATGGTATCTGTGGAAAGTCCCTGCATGGTCAGAGAGAACATCAGTGTTCTTCTCTCTTATCATCGGGACCTAGTCCTCTGTGGTGTGCGGGCACTCTACGTGGTATATCCAAGCCAGTCTCCTGTGTTGAGTGTCTGGGTAGTTTCTGATCCTTGGCAATTATAAACGATGCTCTCATGAATAGCCTTGTCCGTGTGCACTGACGTTTACTGGTGTTTCTTTGGGGTGTACTGTTAGATTAGGATTGCTGGGGGAGAGGATATCCATGTCCTCCACGTGCTGTGTGATTGTATTCTTCGTGCTTTTATGTTCTAAGTTTGTAGAATTCTTTTGTAGTTAAGATTCTATGTAATTCATCGTGAACGTGACCGTGTGTGTTTGCCGTGCGTATGTGTGCGTCGGTTGGCTCCTGGGCGGTCCTCGGTCTGCACAAGCGTGTGCCCGGGCGCCTGCGTCCTCACAGTCCCAGGGGCCATGACTTAGGGTTTTCAGGTGGTCGTGGGCACTCATCTTCGCTACAGTTCCCAAACAAGTTAGTTTCTTCTTTCTTCTTTTCTTTTTTTTTTTTTTTCTTAATTTATTTATTTGACAGAGAGAGCGAGAGACACAAGCAGGCAGAGCAGTAGAGGGAGAGGGAGAAGCAGGCTCCCCAGTGAGCACGGAACCCGATGCGGGGCTCGATCCCAGGACCCTGAGATCATGACCTGAGCCGAAGGCAGTCGCTTAACCAACTGAGCCACCCAGGCGCCCCATCTTCTTTTCTTTTTTATTGTGATAGAACACGCATGGCATGAAACGTCCATCTTAAGCGTTGTAAAGCCTCCGGTTCGCCGGCATTCACGTGGTTGTGTGGCCGTCAGCACCGTGTCCAGCACGTTCTCATCTTCCCAAACCTGCAAGTCTGTCCCCGTGAAACCCTCGCTCCCCTTCCCCCACCCTCCGGCCCTGGGCGCCACCGTCTCTGTCCCCCTCGCGTGGGTGAGATGCTCATACTGTGTTTGTCCTTTAGTCACTGGCCTGTTGTACTGAGCCTGCCGTCTCCACCGTTGTCCCCTGTGGGGGCGGCGCCAGAGTCTTCAGTCCTTGGGAAGCCTGAAGTGCAGTCCCCTGTGCCTAGACCACGGCTTGTTTGTTTCCCTGACAGTGGACGCGTGCGTCGCTTCCTTCTCCCTTTTGGCTGTTGTGAATAATACTGCTTTGAACGTGGGCATATAAATGCCTCTTCCAGACCCCACTGCCAGTTCTTTGGGTCTCTACGTGGCAGTGGAACTGCCGGATCCTGTGGCAATTCCGTGTTTCCTTCTCTGACAGATCCCCGGTCCCTGTTCCTCAGCTTCTGCCCCATTTTATGTTCCCTCCAGCAGAGCACAGGGTGCCAGTTCTCTACCTTCTTGCCAACACCTATTTTCTGTTTGCTTTTGCTTATTTTGCTTTTTTGTTATATTTTTGGCGTGTTTTGATAGTAAGCACCCTAATGGGTGTGAAGTGGTGTCTCCCTATGGTTTTGATCTCCAGGTTCCTGGTGCTGAGTGGTGCTGAGCGTCTTTCACGTGCTTGTTGGCTCTTCGTGTGTCTTTGAGGACCCGTGTGTTCAATCCTTTGTCACGTCTTTCTCAAGTTATTTGTTTCTTGATGTTGAGTTGTGAGGATTCTTTGTGTCTTCTGGGTGCCAGACCTTATCAGATCCTGCGGTGTGCAGGTGCTTCATCCCCTCCGTTCTCCTGCAAGCGTCCTATGTACAGAAGTGTTAAATTTAGACTGAGTCCAGCTTCTGTCTTTCCCTTTGTTGCCTGTGCTTTGATGTCGTCCCCAAGAGGTCCTTGCCAAGCCTAGGGTCTGCAAGCTTCCCCCCTGTGTTTCTTTCTGGGTCTGTTTTAGCTTTTATGTGAAGGCCTTTGATCCAGTTCGAGTTTGTTTTTGTATATAATCTGAAGTAGGGGTCCAGAATCCTTCCTTTCCTATGGATGTCCAGTGTCCCAGCACCATATATTGGAAAGACTGTCCTTTCCCCACTGAATGGTCTTGGCACCCTTGTTGAAAATCATTTGACCTGGATGTGCAAGGGTTTATTTCTGGGTGCCTGTTTTATTCCATGAGTGTGCAAAGTGTGCCGGTCTGCTTTTTATGCCTGTGCCACTTTGGTTCGATTGCTGTGGCTTTGTGATAAGCTGTCGAATCAGAAAGTGTGAACCCTTCCACTCTGATGTCTCCGCATCCCCCCAATATTGTTTGGCCTATTCTGAGTCCCTTGAGATTTCACAGGAACTTTAGGACTGACTTTTCTGTTTCTTGCAAAAAACATTATTGGAACTCGGACAAGGACTGCAATGAATTTGTAGATTACTTTGGTTCGTCTTGTCATCCTAGCAATGTGAGCTTTTCTGCAAGGGTTGGTCTGCCAGAGGCCCATTGCAGTGTGGCACCTTGACCCCATTGGTGGCTTCTCGTCTCGTTCTGTGCACTGGTCTATTTTGTTCTTTGAGTGGGCATGTTATCCATGCGTGGTTGTGGGACACTGTACATTGGTCATTGGAAAAATACTAGTTCAGGGCGTTGTGCAGGTCTTCTAAATGGTACCGTGTGTATTGTATATTGTAAACAAAAATCACATCACCAACAGATGCTGAGAAGTCTGTAAAAAATAGGAGGTTGTGAAGCTCATGGTGGCCGATAAAAATTTTTTTAAATCCCCATTTGTATGTGGAATCTTCCGAGGATCCCTGGCAGCAAGTGCTTTTGGCGGTTTTCCATGGGGTGAGGAGTGTGTTTCACTCACTTGTGAGAACTATGTGCTGGATACCAGGTGTGAGTGACTGCTGTCCGCTGTTGTCTCTGGGAAAGTGATTCTCCGCCAAAGTGGCCTTCTTCAGAGAGCCGCCACAGCGTGGGCTGCGGGGGAGGGCGGCCCTCTAAACATGCAGGGGTTGGGGTGCCAACGCCCCTCGCAGTAAAAACTCCACGTGTAATTTTGACTCCCCCCAAACTACCTTCCGATTGTCTGCTGTTGAGCAGAAGCCGTACTGATAACATAGTGGATGACCATAGTTCACGTGATATGAATTCTGTGCTGTGTGCTTAGGATGAAGTGAGCTGGAGGAAGTCCGCATGCAGCACTGTCCTGTAAGTATCGAAGAAACTGCGCACGAGGGGCCCCTTGCAGCTTGCACCAGTGCTGTTCGAGGGGCGACTTGTATGTCTTGCTAGTAGTTTTGCCTAGTCGCTGGCTTGGCTTTTCATTTAATTGTTGAAGTAGAATTCATGTTCCATAACATGGATGGTGTTAGAGAGTGTGAGTCAGCGCTGCTCAGGATATTCTCAAGATCGTGCAGCTGTAGCCCGATTGCAGAACCTTTTCAGGACCCTCAGGAAGACTCCTGGTCCTCTCAGCAACCATGGCCCATTCTCCTTTCCTCGGTCTCTGCAACCACTGGTCTGCCTGCTTGGATGGTTCATAGGGATAGCCCGACCACGTGGTGTGCTTGTGTCTGGCGCCGTCTTTGCAAGGGTCGTCCACGTTATAGCGCGTCTCTACTTGGTGACTTTTTGTGAGTGACTAGTACCCTGTTGGTGGGTGGACCACATTTTGTTTGTCCGTTCATCAGTCGACAGACATTTGGGTTGTTTCCGATTTGGGCTATTGTGAGTAGTGGTGCTCCAAGCGTTCTCGCGTGGGTTTTTGTGTGGATCTGTGTTTTCAGTCTTCTTGGATAAATACCTGGAATGGAGATGCTGTGTCATAGGGCACTTCTCTGTTTCCCTTTGTGAGGAGCTGCCAGACCATTTTCCACCGTGGCTGCGGCATTTCACATCCCTGTCCGCCTTGCGGGGGGGCTTCAGCTTCCTTACTCCCTCCCCCAAGCACGTGATTGTGGCTGTCCCTGGGGGCATGGAGCCCTAGCTCACTGATGCCAGTTTGTGTTTCTGGTGAGCAGACTTGAGCGTTGCACATGACAAAGGGACGGATGTGACAGGAGTAGTTCAGAAAAGTCACAGAACATAAACAGCAAAATAGGCAGCAGCCAGCAGCCACCTCTGGTGGGGTAGGGGTCCTGCTGCTCAGGGCTGCCACGTGAGAGCATTTGAAGTGTACCCTTCTCAACAATTAGGAGACACACAAACAAGAAGGTATCTCTCAAACACAGGGAGAACGATCAGTAGAAATAGAGAACATTAATATACGGAAATAATAAACAAGGAAAGTACCCTACCTGAAGGGAAAGTGCCTTAGATAAGCCTGGCCGTGGGTCTGAGCAGTGGGAAGGGAGAATCTGCGTGGGAAGGCAGGTCAGTTGCGATTGTCCGTTGGGAGGCCTGGAGAGGAAGGGAGGAGGGAGCGTGGAGAGAGGACACCTCTCACTTCCTCAGCGCTGTGAGACGGCGGCATGAAAGACACAGTCCCGGGTAGGGAAGTGGGACTACCTGTGTAGGAGGTGTGGTTTGTGTACAGAAAATGCTAACACTCATGCGCGCGTGTGCACACACACACACATACACACACACACGGCTCTGAGGGCCACACACACACACACACACACACACACACACACACACGGCTCTGAGGGCCGAGGGCTGAGTTCGGCATCTCAGACATTGGGGGTCTCCTCACGCTGGTTCTGAACACTCTCATGAAGATGGTCATTCTAGGACATTGGTATTATGTCTCTGTGTCTTAGTGTATACTCCATGGTGTTTTTTGATTTTGATGAAATCCATTGTATCAGTTTTTTCCTTTTATGGGGGGTGGTTTTTGTGCTTTACGGAGGGTTCTGCCACTTTGTGCCTGAGAATTAATTTTCCTTTGTTTTTTTCCTAGAAGCTTTCTGCTAATCTTTCATGTACGGCTGTGTGATCCATCTCATGTGCAGCCCGAGGCTAGAGCCAAGGGTCTGTTTTTTAACCTCTGCTTTGATCAGGTTGAACACTGGTTTTGGAGAAGTCACTCCTTTTCCTGTGCTGTTGTTCCCATGACCAGATAAAGGCGGTGTGCTCGTGGTGGTCTGCGTCTGGCCTCTGTTGTTCCTTGCTGTGGTTCTATGCTAAGTCTTCAAGTGGAGCGGTGCAGGTCTCCTATGTTGGCTTTCCTTTCTTTCTTTCTTTCTTTTTTTTTTTTTTAAGTAGGCTCCATGGCCAGCATGGAGCCCAGTGTGGGGCTTGAACTCACAACCGTGAGATCAAGCCCTGAGCTGCGATCAAGAGTCGAACACGTCACCAACTGAGCCACTGAGGCACCCCTGTTTTCCTTTCTTAAGATTGCTAACAGTTGAAGTTTCTCTTGCTTTTCTGTGTACATTTTAGAAGTAGATCATTAGCCTCTGCAAAAACCCTGTTGTGATTTTTTTTTTTTTTTATTGAGTTTGCATGAGTTTGTGGATCAATTTGGAAAGAATTGATGTTCTAACGACACTGGCCCTTGCAGTTCGTGGTCGTCTCTCTATTCATTTCAGTTTTTGCATCAGTGTTCTCTAATTCTAAAGAGAGGGATCTTGGAGGTTGTATTTATTTATCTGGAAGTGTCAAGTATTAATTGAAGGAGGAACCAGTAAGGTCTCAAAACTGGTCCCAAGGAGAATTTAAAGTCCCGTCTATTTATTTTCAAAGGGGGATCTCGTCACAGCAGATTCAGAAGACAGACGGGTTCAGCTGTGGTCCCAGTGTGTCATCAGGAGCCGCGGAGAGCACCGTGCCGGGAGCCAGCAGTGTGGGTGGGCGGCGCTGTGAGCGTGCTGCTCGGCGCGCCCCGCTCTGTAAAGGGCACACGCTTCGTGTTGCTGTGTCTGTGCCTTGAAGCTGCAGTGATAGGAAACAGGGATTAATTGGCACAAGGAAGCCAGACCCGGGAAACGGTCAGTTCTACCAGGCAGGAAGAGCCACGTTCACAGGATACGAGGCGTATTTCTGGGGGTGGTATCTGCATTACTGTCTGTTTTCTTCCACTTGCCAGTTTGTACCAGAGCTCAGAGATGACGGGAGTAAGAAGAAGCCTTGAGGGGTAGTGAGAACGGACACCAAGTTCCCTTTTTCCCTTTTCTCTTTGAAGGTCTGCCGTTCTCTTTATGATGGTAGCAGTCTCAGAGAAAGATTCTTCTGGCTGGTGTCTGTGGGTTTGATCTGATGGTGGATATGGGTTCTACTAACAGAGTATTGCACAGTATAACTCAGGGTGTTGGTATGACACGGGGGCCTTCTCTCTGGCCTTGCAGAGCCCTACAGCTAGGCTGTCGTAACCAGGCACAAAGTTAACTTCTGTAGAAACTTAGATAATAAATCTCAGGTTGAACATTTATAGGCTTTCTGTTTGCTCTCTGCGGGCGGGGAAACCCAGCCTGGGGCATTCTCTCCACTAGGTTTCACCTGCCATACCTGTAAATTCGGGTGAACTCCTCTTTTCTTGAGGCCCCCAGATATCCTGAGTTTCCTGGCATTCCTGGGATTGGCTTTATGACCTGTAAGTGGGGGGCTGGGCTGTGTTCCTGGGGCTCTTTGGCGTTGCCTGTCGAGGTACAGTCATCCTCTGACCCTGACAAGTGGTTCGCTACGCTCTGCTGTGTGAGTGTTGTTGTGAGATGCAGACGCCCCAGGCAGGGCGCTGGTTGTCCGCTGGTTGTCCGCTGGTGCAGTTCGGTGCTCTTCGAAAAGCAGAGATGTTCTTCTAGAACTGCACAAGTACCTGTGCTGCTGGGAGAAGGAAGACTCCGTCACAGTCCCCGAATCTGGGAGGGCAGTACAGTCAGATAGCATTTGCGAATTTCATTTCCTTTTTTCTTTTTTTTTTGTTTCGAATTTCATTTCTTACCAAAGCCACGTTCACTAAATTGTTGTAGGTCAGAGAGCTTACAAAGGAACCGAGAAAGTAGAACTTTCAGACAACATCCACAAATAACCTTGATAAAGTGTCCTTTTTTAGTTTGTTTTGTGTAAGTAGTTCTTACCCTGTGACATTTGGGTTAGCTGATGTCTGAAGTCCTCTGCTCTTGACTAAGAATGAGGAAATCTTGACTCAGTTTCTTGATGCGCTTGCAGATGCCACCTCATAACCTGTACCCTATGTCTGTGCACCGAGGGGCCGGGAACACGGAATGCCTGGCTCGCTGCTTCTCTGTGAGCCCGAGACTGTCCTCCTCTGGGGGAGATGCGAGCTCTGGCCAGGGTGCACCTCCAGCTTCCAGGCCGGCCTCAGAGTGAGACACAATTGTCCACAGAGGATGGAGGCTTCGGGACTCTGGCTAAGTTGTTACAGGAAATCCTCACTGTGAAACATCTGATGAGCTTGTTATAAGTAAGAGTAACACAGCAGAGGAGGACATGGGATTGTTTCTGTGGCAGAGGTGAAAGCAGCATTAAGAAATGAGAGATCTGGGGGGCTCAGTCAGTTAAACGGCTGCCTTTGGCCCGGGTTGTGATCCCAGGGTTCTGGGATCGAGTCCCACATCGGTCTCCTTGCTCAGCGGGGAGCCTACGTGTGTGCTCTCTCTCTCTCTCTCTGTCAAATAAAGTCTTTAAAAAAAAACGAGAGATCTCTGTCAGGATAATGATTATTCCTGTTTTCAAAGAAGTCAGCAGGTATTAACATCTGACTCATCAAAACAGGTGAGCATGATTTTAGAACCTCCTTTAGGTAGAGCAAATAATTCTGAGACAGAATATTCTGGGGATGTACCAGAGACCATCAGATGAAGAGATTGTGTCAGCCTGGAATGGAACTCTGCCATCTTTAATTCTGTGAAACTCCAGTGTCACGTCTGGGAGCTATGGCCTGGAAGGTTCTGGACTCATGGGGAAGAGATGCTGCTGTGGCTCCTGAGCAGTTCCTGTCACAGCGGACCTGGGGTCATTAGCACTGCCTCATCACTGCCCAGCCCCAGGCACTGTGCCCGTGGGACTCTGACACCACTGACGTGGTGCAGTTTTAGAGGGAGTTGTGATGAGTGTTTCTCCTGAGGAGAGACCTTCGTGGGACACAGGGGCACAGGCAGATCTCCTGGGCTTCTGTGGGAGCCTTTGGTTTCCGGAGTCCTTCCCCTAACACTGGACTTGGACAGATTCACACTGAAGAAGCTGTTCCGGTTGGACAGCTCTCGCCACGGAACTTACCACTTATTTCCAGGACGTGTCTTTCTACAAAGAGACCTTGCATACCTTTGGCCAAATTGAATCTTAAATATTTTATAGTTTTGGTGCTATTTTGAACAGAACTTTTAAAAAAAATGTCATTTTCCAGTATTTGCTGCTAGTGAGTAATGTGAGAAATGTTATATAGTTTTTTTGTACGTTGATTTTGTATCTTGCACTCCACTAAATCTACTCTTAGTGCCAGTAAATCTTTTTAGATTCTGTAGGACTTCCTATATGAATAATAACTGCTGTGTGTGAATAAAGACAGTTTCATTTCTTCCTTTTGAACTCTTTACCTTTTATTTCTTCTCTTGGATTGTTAGCCGGTGAGGGCCTCCAGTACTGTCTGGAATAGCAGTGGTGATGATGTGCTTTCGTTCACAGTCTTTGGGGAAGATAGTCAATATTTCACTGTTGAGTGTGATTTTAGTTGTAGGGTGTTTTTTTTTTTTAATAGATGCTAATTTTTTAAATGTAGAAAGTTTAACGGAGATAATGATTTTATAGGATATTGGAGAGCATACAATGGCCCGCGGTTCTGGTGTGCAGACCTCCTTCACACCTGGAAAGGGACCCATGCCTGTGGGGAGGCGCCCAGGAAGTGCTCCAACACCCTGTCCTTCCAGCCAGCGGTAACCGGTCTCAGTAGTGTCATTCATGTCCTTAGACTTCGGGCTTCTTATATGCACGTGTGTGTATTTACTGACGTATCCTGTATCCCAGTGTAGTGAACACACAGGTGTACAGTAGTGATACATCATGCGTGATCATTGCGACAGGTGTGCTCTTAGTGCCCTTGTCCTGTTCTCCCTGCCCGCCTCCTCTGTGGCCTCGACCAGTCTCTGTATTTAAGACTCTGTTACTCCGCTGTGCATATTTATCCAGAGAAAACTAACAAAACTCTAGTTTGAAAGGATCCATGTGCCCTGATGTCTGTGGCAGCGTTGTGTACCTTAGCCATTGTGCCTGCCAATAGGTGCATGCAGAACGTTCCTCAGCTCTAAAGAGGATGAAATCTTGGGCTGTGCGACTGTGTGGACAGAGCTGGAGGGCACCACTGTGGGTTACTTTTCATGGTGTGTATAGGGTCTATAGTGATGACATTTGTTATTCATTCTTGGTATTGTTCATTCATGCCTTCTCTCTTTTTTCATCAGTAGAATCTCCAGGTATCTATCAACTTGGCCTTTCTATTTAATTTTTTTTTAAGATTTTTATTCATTTATTTGACAGAGATCACAAGTAGGCAGAGAGGCAGGCAGAGAGAGAGGGGGAAGCAGGCTCCCCGCTGAGCAGAGAGCCTGATGCGGGGCTCGATCCCAGGACCCTGAGATCATGACCTGAGCCAAAGGCAGAGGCTTAACCCACTGAGCCACCCAGGTGCCCTTAGAGTTAAAAAAATTTTTTTAAGTTTTATTTATTTGACAGAGAGAGAGGGAGTGACATCACAAGTAAACAGAGAGGCAGGCAGAGAGAGAGGGAGAAGCAGGCTCCCTGCTGAGCAGAGGGCCCGATGCGGGACTTGATCCCAGGACCCTGAGATCATGAGGATCTCCCTGCTCCTCATCTGAGATCAGGAACTGAAGGCAGAGGCTTAACCCACTGAGCCACCCAGGTGCCCCAACTTGGCCTTTTATTTTATTTAAAAAAAATTTTTTTTTTTATTTACTTGATAGAGATCACAAGTAGGCAGAGAAGCAGGCAGAGAGAGAGCAGGAAGCAGGCTCCCTGCTGAGCAGAGAGCCCGATGCTGGGCTCGATCCCAGGACCCTGAGATCATGACCTGAGCCGAAGGCAGAGGCTTAACCCATTGAGCCACCCAGGTGCCCCCCAACTTGGCCTTTTAAATAACTAGTTTTGACTTTGTTGATTGTGCCTTTTTTTTTTTTTTTTTTAAATTTCCTCTCTTTTCCCTTCTTTGGGTTGACTTTGCTGACCAGCCTTCCAGATGACTGTGGGCACAGCCAGGGCTGAAGCTCCCGATGGCCTAGCTGCTCATGGGCAGCAGCCCTGAGCTCTGGGGGCTTCCTCTGCGCCTTGAGGGGCCATTACACCAGCCCAAGGCCTATGGCTGGCTGACTGGCAGCTGCACGTCTTGGATACGGAGGGCAGTGAGGGTGCGAGGGGAGGTAGATGGACAGCATCTGCTTGTCTCCTTCTGCGACCTGATGCAGCTGCAGTGAAGACCGTGTGGAAGGCAGAGCTCCAGAGAGTGGGGACACGGTGGAAGGAAGTGACAGCACTGCAGTGGGAGTCTGGACGAGTGTCATGGAGCTGTGATGAATGCAGCCCACCTGAGAAAGGACACAGGGCCGAGAGGGCAGTGGTGGAAGCCGACCCAGCTGGATGGATGGCCCCATGTTTCTGGGAAGCATGGCTGCTTCCTGTCCATTGTCTGGAGTGGCAATGACTGATGTGGAGGAGGAAGGTCCTTGGAAGTCATCTTTTGAGGCTGGCAGAACCCTGTCTTCCTCCTCAGGACAGTGTGCTTGGCCGCCCGCCCTCAGCCCGGCACACACAGGGGTTGGTGTGGTGGACGCCCAGCCAGGGCCTGCTTTCTGGGATGGGGTCCTCTCAGAGAGCAGGTGTTTGCACAGAACTGGGGCTGAGGTGGCTGGCCTGGGTGCCCCCTGGTTCATGAGGCAGGGGGGCCCTGACGCCCGCCTGTCCCAGCCACTCTCCCAATGTACATGGCATCTGGGCAGAGGCTCCAGCCTGTAAGATAGGAAACCAGAACAGCATGTGGGTCAGAGCAACCGGAAGGAAATGCAGACTGTGCAAAGAGAAGGCTTCTCGCAGACATCCTCTGAGGAGAGTGGCCGCTTTAGCCCAGAAGAAGGAAAGGCTGTGCGGGAAGAGCACGCAGGGGACAGGAGCAGCTGTGGGCAGTTGGGCCTGTGGGAGCGGGTGTGAGAAAGAATCACTCCAAGCGTTGGAAAAGTTGAGGAAATGTCCCAGAAAGAACAAAGGGACAAGAACAGGTGGGAAGACCTGGCCAAGGGCCGGTGCTTGGGGACCGTGTCCAGACGTGAGGGGTGGTTCCAGCGGTGGCTGGCCCAGGGGTGCTGGTGTGCCCTGGTGGGAGCGTTCACACCCAGAGGCCATCTGGCCAGCCTTTCGCAGGATGGAAGCACGTTACCTACAGATTGGGGATCAGATTGGCTTTGGGCTCCTGACAGTGGCATTGGAATCTGGCAGAGTGCGTGCGTTCTGGACTTGGCAAGAAGATAGTTTTCCTCCTGGAATTCTGTTCCCAGTCAAACTGACAGTCCTGTGTGGGGGCAGACTGAGGGTATTTTGGGATTTGCAGAGTCTCGGAAACCATATCTTGTCACATCCCTTTCCAGAAAGCTGCTGGAGGGTGCGTTCTATTAGAAAACAAGGAGAAAGTGAGGATTCGGGTGTGGGTCCAGGGACACTGGTGGCCGGAGCCGGAGGGAGCCTGAGGCGTGAAGAAGGCTGAACAGGGAGGAGGGTCTGGGAAAGGGTCTTCCCGTGGGAGCTGATGGGCCGCCGCCTGTGCCTGCACGCCTGGGTCGGGTGTGTGGATTCAGAGAGCTCAGGGTGGGGTTGGGCCCAAGTGCCCTGAAAACCAAGTGAGTGAGGGAAAACTCAAAGCAGCGTGGGAAATGGGAAGGGCGCGTGTCCTGCGTGGCCGTGGTGTGAACGGCGTTGGCCCGTCGTCTGGGCGTCACTACTGACTGGCACAAGAGGCAGGACCTGGGAGTCATTGCTGGCGTCCAGGGCGGGAGGGAGTGTGGTCCACACGCATGTGCAGGCTAGATTGTCGTGGTCCATCATGGGAAGTCGTAGGTGATGCCCCAAAACGGGAGAAATCCGGCAAGGTAGCAATATAAGCATGTCGCCTGGAGAATATACCGGCTCAGATAATTCAGGGCGTTTGCTGCAGGGGACAGAGTGGAAGGGGCAAAGGTCTGCCAGTTTGCATAATAACCCTTCTAGTTTGACTCTACACTTTGTGTGACTTCTGTAAACGTACATATGCATGTAAGTTCTGTAGACAGGAGAGGAAGTTCCCTGAGAATGAGCCGGCGGGCAGGTGAGTGGGGTGTGGGGCCGGGCGTGGGACTGGGGTGTTGGGACAAGAGGAAATGCCGTTCTGCTCCAGAATCTGCCCCTCAGATCACCGGGTCTATGTGGGTTTCTTGCTCAGGTTGTGGGACACAGCCACATCCTCACTTGGGGGCCTGTGGGCATTTGAGAGACCTAGGCCAGGGCCCATGGTGTGTCTTCCTGTGGGCTCCCAGCCATCGTCGTCACCCTTTGTGGCGGGTGGGCTGACTGGCATCTGGGACTGTCCTTGGAAGAAGGTGGTGAGAGGTGGCAACTCCACATCGGGGACAGCCCGGCTGAGGAGGATGTGTGGAGAGGAGCCTCTGCAGTCAGCAGGTAGGGCCTGCCCTCAGCTCCTGATGCATGCAGCCTCTGCTGGCCCGCCTGGGAAGGGGCTGTTGGTGGTATCGCTGTCCATCCTGCCGCAGCAGCCCACATGTGCAGCCCACAGGAACACCACCCTGTCGGGCACCCACATGACTGGTGCCACTTTGCTTCCGTGTGATCTGTGTTCTGTGATGTGGTAAGTGCTGTGGTCCTGGGGTTTCTGACCCTGGAGCGTCCTGGGACCCTGACCCAGCAAGTGTGTGCGCGGGGGAGGTGGAAGGCCAGGGGGAGTGGTGTTCGTGTCCTTGGACGAGAATCGCTTTGGCCTTACCTTCTGTTGCAGTGCCATTCACATTCCCAGGAGGCCATCCCTTGCAGAAGGAATTTTTTTTTTGGTTTGAAGAAGACTGGTTTACGGGACACTGCCAAAGGAACCTGCCTGCTGAAGGTTCCACGTCACATGTCCCATTGGTCACACACATGGTCTCTACTGGTGTCCTGGGGATTCCTGCTCATGGCCTCTTCTGTGGGCCTGCTCTTGGCGGGAGCACTGGGGGAGGCAGGTGGGACTCTTAACTAGAGGCCCAGAGGAGTGACCCAGCAGTGGGCCAACTGCTGTGCACCTCTGAGACGTTTTTGTGGCCCAGTGTGGATCACACCATCACCAGGTGCTCCGGGCGCAAAGTTGCATGTTAGCAAGTGTGTGTGCACCCGTGTGTGGTTCTGAAGGCTCCGTTGGACGCGGACCATCCTGCCAGCCCAGTGCCAGTCCCGGGGCTGCGACCTTAGGTGACCGTTTGGCCCCGTCACTGTGCTGGGACCTGTACGGTGGGGTGGTGACCTAGGAGGATGGGTCAGCTTGGTGCTGTGTGTGCTACTGCCGCCCCTCAGCTTAACATTGGGATTGTCAGAATGCTTTCCCCTTCCCTTTTCTGGGCCAGCCCTTGGCTGTGGCCTCCAATTGCAGCAGCCCAGAAAACTGGACCCTTCAGATGGAGCGTTCAATCCTGCCTGTGTTGGCAAGCTGTCTGTTCCAGCTGAGGCCTTGGGATTGTTGCGAGGGGACTGCCCTGGGGCAGCCAGCCTGCCACCTGTGTTTCTGCCTCTTGGCCCCAAGTGCCTGGCCCCATTCCCCATCTCTGGGAATGATACCCTCTCTGCTCCACCCTGGAACCCTGGTTCTTGTCATCCGCCGCCACCTCCCTACTCCCTGTCCATCTCCAGAATACTTCCCTGGTTGCTCCAGCCCTGCTCTCGGGTGGTTAAGACCTCAGCAGCTGCCCACTTGTGGCTCCTGTCTCCACTGTGGGCTTTTCTAGAGCCTTCTTTGCTGCAGCCTCCCAAGAACTCCCTCAGTGAAGCTCTGAGCACTAACTCTGCCTGGTGCTCTTGCTACCAAGCTCAGCTGACAGGTACCCCTTGGTACCTTGGCCCTGGGTTCTGCCTCTGTGGCCCTTTCTGAGCTGTCCTGGGCACCAGCCACCACCTCTGCAGGATTCTGTAGGTGGTCAGGGCACCTGGCGGCTGCTGTGCCTCAACTGCTGCTTGGGGATGGGACATCCAGGTTGGCTTTGTTCACCCAGGGACACCTTCATGACACCCAGGAGGCTGGCCCCAGTTTCCCTCCATGGCCTCTCCCTGTGGCTGTACTGAGCTGCTTCTGGCAGCAGCTTGATCCCATGAAGTGAGGGAGTCATGGCCTGAGCTCCCCGGCCTCAACCCAGAGTCCGTGTGGCCTGAGTGCTAGAGCCCCACGCCCTCTTCTCTGGAGGACACTTGCTTATCATTTAGGCTTCATCTGGAACCTGTCTTCTCACAGAGCCTTCCCTGAGCCCCTCTGTACCCCACACTCACCTGCTCCCCACTGTGGCTCCCAGACCAGCTGCTCATTGCTCCATGTTTTTGTGCTGTGATCATCTGTCCTGTTGTGGGGCGCAGTGCCCAGCCCGTATTGAGCACAGGTGGGTGCCAGCTGTGGGGACCTCTGTGTGTTCTTGGCTCTGTGGGTCGGGAGAAGACATTTTTTCCAAATAAATAACAATTCATGTCCATAATTACTTGTTTTTCTTGACAACGAAGTAGAATAAGGTGGCTGTAGAGCTTTGTTCTTAACCATGTTTTGCGGGTAACGTCCTTTACCAAGCAGTGAAACGTGTATAGATAGAAACTGATTTCTCGGGGTGCCTGGGTGGCTCAGTGGGTTAAAGCCTCTGCCTTCGGCTCAGGTCATGATCCCGGGGTCCTGGGATTGAGCCCTGCATCGGGCTCTCTGCTCAGCAGGGAGCCTGCTTCCCCCTCTCTCTATGCCTGCCTCTCTGCTTACTTGTGATCTCTGTCAAGTAAATAAATAAAATCTTAAAAAAAAAACAAAAAACTGGTTCCTCACAGTGCCAGCACTAGGAAGTAACCACTCTTAAGGGAGTCCTGTCCATCTTCCTAGATTTTCAGTGTCAGTGTACAAGACCTGGTGGCCCTGCATGTGGGTGACAGCCTTCCCTTCATGTCGCTTGTCCTCGTGCTTTGTGACAGCCTTCCCTTCATGTCCCATGTCCTCGTGCTGGGTGACAGCCTTCCCTTCATGTCCCGTGTCCTCGTGACCCAATCCGTGGCTGCCCAGCTGTCCTGGGTGGGGCTGCTGTCATTTCCCTGCCAGTGAGGGTTTGGGCTGCTTCTGGGTCTTGTTGTAAGCAGGATAAACTTCTGGTACCCACCTCTCTTTAAAATGAATGGACACCGAGACCCGTGTGCTTCTGCTCAGTCCTCCAATGGCTTATGATCACACTGAGAATAAAACTCAGAGTGCTGTGCATGGCTGTGGGACTGCTTGCCTGGGCCCTGGGTCCTCAGGACCTGGGGTCTATCTGGACTCTTCCAGAACTCCCCTCCTGTGTTTGTGCCTCAGGGACCCAGCACTCAGTGTACCCTTGCTCCGGGGACCTGGCCTCACTGGGCTTGTTCTCCACCTTGTTGCTGTCATCACAGCGAGCAGATCCTTAGGCCACTTTTGTTTTTGCAAACAGAATCCTAGAATAGGACAGGAGGTCCTGTTCTCCTGGTCCCTTCCTCACCTAAGGATAGATAGACCCATGTTCAGAAAGGTATAGTAACCTGCTGGGGGCTCCGCAGCCATCTGGGGTCCCTTCTGGGACCACTGCCTGGGCTTGCTTGGGTCTGGCCTCTAGCAGGCCTGCTGCTTCTCCACGGTTCTGAGCCCTTTCCTCCTGTATGGCTTGGCAGGTTTAGAGAGCATCTTTGCCGTGTGGGCTCTCGTTTTGGAGTGTCCTCTCTTCTTGCATTGCCTTTGATCGTCGCCTGCAAGGTGGCAGACCTAGTCTTTAACTCTCCTTCTTTGCTTTGCTAGCCGATGTCTCTTTTCTGAAAGAAATATCCATGGGCAGGCTGCGTGGGCTGGGGTGGAGGAGGGGTGCTGAATTTATTTTTCGGGGTTTTGTAATTCTTGAACAGGAGGGATCGCGACCAGGAGTGGACAGTTGGAGGCAGTGGCCTAGCATGTCTGAGTCACGGCGTGTGTGGACTGGCGGGGAGATGAGCGTGATGTCCCCTTCCTCTCACACACGCCCTACCTTCCTGCCGCATCGTTCACCTTCCTCCCTGTGGGGCTGGGGTGCTCGGCCTGCGACAGCCTATCTGGCTGCGTGAGCTGCGATTCCTTCCCTGATACCAGCCCAGTCCCCACCACCCCCGGCCTTCCTGGTGTCGAGAGCAGTGCTCCCCGAAGCCCACTGCTCGGGTGTGCAAGATGACAGCTGTCCTCCCAGCCTGTGAAACTGCCTGCGGGGCTCACGCATGCGGAGGCATGTGTCCTGTGCCCAGCTATGCCTGAGCCCCCTGCTTGCTGCCTGTTCAAGATCCTGGCAAAGGTGGGCTTTGGGGCCACTATGTAGCTGCCTTTCTGAATGTTTAAAGTGTTCAAGAGATCAACTTTTCCAGAGATTGAGGGAGCAGGGAGAGAAAATTGTGGCGTTTGTTTGAAAGGTTCTGAGAGCTTTTTTTAGCTCAGACAGTTCAAAGAGCGCCTCTTGTTAGTCAGAGGAATATTCTAGCATCCCTGGGGTGGTCACACCGGCTTAATTGGGACCCAGGCTGCTTTGAAGTCCTTTTAATCCTGCCCGAGCTGGAGGAAGGAATTTGAAGGCAGCAACTGTAAGTCTGAAATTTCTTCATTTTATTTACATGTGTCTGGGGACTTGTGTAAGTCGTTTCCCTGAAGCGGTTAAGCCGGGTTGCTGGCCGGTGGACAGCAGCATCTGGGGCCTCGCTGGGCGCGATCAGGCGGCCACTGCTGACCGTGGCTGGGAGTTTGCTGTCCCTGCAGCTGTCCCCATGGATGTCTCCCCATGGGGGAGTCTGTAGTCATGCCAAAGTCACGTAAGTAGGGGCCTCTCCACCCCGACAGTCCTGACCGCACTGACCGAGTGTCCTGCTGCAGGCCTCGGAGGGGAGGTCGGACTGTAGCTGCTGGGATTCCAGCCATGGGTTCGTTCCTGTGGAGGGACCTGAGGGCACATGTGCCACTGGCGAGCCACAGCCTGTCATGGTGCATCCTGACTCCTCGATGTTCCCCCCTTTTTCCTTCCCTTCCTGCCACTACCTACAGAGTGGCTGTATGGAATCCGATTCTGTCCTTTGACTCCCGTCTGTCTCTGAAACACAGCAGGTGCTCAGTACGCTGGCTTGTTTTCATTTTGTAAACATTTGAAATGAAATGTTTTACACGTGGAAAAGCACGTCTTTAAGGAACATGCATGTTCCCCTGTCTCTCCACCCCCAAGTCACGAAGAACAGTGGCTCCTCCAAAGCCTAGTGGGAGCCCCGTCCTTCTGGAGCTGGCCGGCCTCTGCGAACCTGGCCCAGGCGGGGCACTCCCTGGGCCCCGAGAAGCTCCTGTCTCTGCTGGTGCACGCACAACCCTGATTCCTTTGTTCAGTCTCGTGGGGGGCTGGTGTGGTGACCTATCCTGTCCTACAGAAGCTGCTGTTTTTGTCTCGTTTGTCCTTCTAGACATTTCTTATGCATCTATAAACCAGCTCAGCCACGCTTGCTTATGCCCTGTCTCTTTTGTACAAAACGTGGCCTAGCGCTCTAGTTCCGCTCCATTTTTTTTTCTCTAGCAGAACACTTTTGAGACCTTCTCACATATAAAAAGATTCTTCTTTTCTCTTTTAAACAGATTTCACTGTAGAAGTGCGCTGTGATTTATTCAACCAGCAATTCTAAACTTCTGCTCCAGTGGTCTGATTCCAGGTCTGGTTGGATACAGTGTCATTTGTTAGTTACTGTTCTGCAAAGATAATGTGTTTTTTTATTTATTCAACTAATATTTATAGCCAGCCTACTGCCCTGGGCCCAGTGCCGTTGGAGGTTCAGGGCCAGTGTAAGAAACGAAACAAAACAGCAGTGTCTGTCTGGAGCCTGCATTCTAGTTGAAGCAGAACAAGTAAACAAGTGGGGGCTCTGCGAAGGGGTGGGCATGAAGCAGGGGGACAGAAGTTCGGGGCCATGACTGCGGGTTCGACCAGGGTGGTGGTGGTGGGCCCAAAGGAGACCTTGGGGATGTTTGAGCAGGGACCTGAGAGAGCCAAGGGATGTGTTGTGCAGGTACCTGGGGGAGGAGGCTTCCAGAAGAGGTGTATACAGAGGCCCTGGGGTGGGCCTATGGGAGGCCGGGCCGTGCTGGCTTCGTAAGCTCTGTGGGCAACTTTGGCGCTGCCCTGGCATTGTGGAGGGCATGTGCTGCTCAGCTGGACATGAGGCGTGGGGCCTCACTTAGATTTTAAGTGCTCGCTGTGGTTGCTGGCTTACAAGCTGATGCTTGGAGGCAAGGATGAGATGCAGGAGATGGGCCACCCGGCCCCCAGATGGTCACAGGAGAGCCAGGATAGGTGGAGAGGAATGGGGTGGGAGGAGCAGGAAGGGCTCTCTAGCCAGGAGCTGTCCAGGAGGTAGGTGGGCATTCCTCAAACTCAGGACCCCGAGTCTCTTTTTGGGGGTCCGGCCCAGGGTGAGGGGGTGGGGAACACGAGATGGGTTCGGGGCGGGGGCGAGAGGCACCTGGTAGGAACTTGGTAGGAAGATGCCAGTGAAGGGACTGGAAGGAGTGGAGCTGTCCTGGGAGGACGGGGAGGGCCGAGGGGTATGGGTGCAGTGGTTCACAGCCAGTCCCTGCCTGGAAGGGAGGGAGAGCACAGGTGGGGCCAACTCAGGCACGGGGAGCAAGGCTACTGTGCAGAGGTGCTCCTGGTGGACGACAGTGGGGAGGGGGGCTGAGGCCCTGTCAAGCAGGGGGTAGGAGGTGCAGACCCCTTCGGAGCGTTCCCCGTGGGCAGAGGGGGACTAAGGGAGGGTTGTCGACGGGCAGTAGCTTATCAGGCAGGCAGTGCGATGGTGGGGAGAGAGGCCTTTGTTTCCGTGTGAGAGCATCGTGGGTTGATTGTGGGGGATGGCTGCAGTGGGACAGGGGTCTGTGGGTGTGTGCAGAGACTCTGTCTTAACTGACCTGCACCTCTCTGTGGGGAAAGAGCCGCTTGTTCTCTACTTATCTGGGAAGACAGACAGGTTTAGAAGATGTGTGGATGGCTGCTGTTTACCACTTGGCCAATGTGTCACGGAGTAGGGAGAGGGATGGGTGACCTTCGTGGGTGCCTGTGGTCTCAGGACCATCAGTGATCACTTCCCCTGGAGTGTCTGATCTCCAGCTCTGTAGCCACAGGCCTGGGGGCAGTGGGGACAGCCACTGAGGGTGACCCTATCAGAACCCGGTCCACATCCAGGTCACAGGGAATTCATCCTTTTCTTTGGGAAAACAGTCTCTGCTTTTCCCATCTTGAGACAGATAGCAGGTTTTATCTTAAGTCAGCACTTGGTGACATAGTCCCCCCAGACCCCAGCCCCACATCCTCCTACAGCTATGCCCCGTCATCAAGAAATACCTGATTGAATAGGACATCCCGTTGCCCCTGTGGCTTTGCAGTCATGAATGCCTGTCCTCCTCTTGGGTTTAAGCCAAGTTTTGCGGTGCAGCGTTTTCTAATCCTGGTTCTGCATACTTTCTGCAGGTGGGGGGGGTGTCCCCCTTTTGTAGGGCCCTGTGCCTGGCTGAAGCCACTCCTGGGAGCCGGGGCCCAGTGGGCTTTTTCCTAGGCAGAGTGGTTCCCTGGAAGCAAGCTTGAGCTTCATCTTAGAAATTAGAGTCCTCTGGGTCTCCCGAAATGGGGACTTTGGGCTCGGATGGGAGACCTGGCACCTGCTGGCACGAGTGTCAGGAAGAAGAGCTGCTGGGCGGATGGCCTTTCCTCGAGAGCCCCCCGCAGGGTGACCCCCCAGGGCCCCCGCTGCGCTGCACACAGCTGAGTTGGCATCAGAATTCAGCTGCAGAGTGAACAAAAAGACGTCTTCCCTCTTGAAAGCCCACCAGTCAGAGTTAAAAGCCTTCGCAGCTAAAGCCAACATTGTCAGCAGCAGCTGTCACAGCGTGGGCTGCCGTGGGGACTGTCACTCTCCTGTCATCTCCGAGTCCAGGATCCGGAGGCCCTCTGAAGGCCTTCCGCCTCATCGTGTGTGAAGTGCAAGTCTGGGGACAGATTGATGTTCCTGTCTGAGTGCTCCCGTGCTGTGTCTGGGCCGAGGGCTGCTCGCCGGGAGCGCCGAGCCAGCCCCAGAGCACTTGCTAAAACATCTCTGCACAGCTGTGGCTCTGCGACAGGCCAGGAGGTCTCTGGAGACTCGGCGCCCTGCCCGTTGGAGGTGCTTTGGCCCCTCCTCTGTGACCGGACGCCGGCGAAGCCTGCAGTTGTTCAGTAATCCCTCCTGGCCCAGCTCCCTGGGAGCTGCCTGTGTTCGCGTGGGGCACTCATGACGGGTGGCTGGTGCTATGGGCATGGCTCTCGATCCCTGGCTCCCAGGGCTTCTCCTGCCTTGTCCCCAGCCGTTGCCTCTTCCGTATGCCTCTCTCCCATTGTCTCGCACCCCAGCTCATGCTGCGTTGAGCGCATGCAGGCAAGCCCCGGGTGCCGTCAGCCTCTGGCTTCTGCTCTCCAGCTGCACGTTTCCAGTGACTCTTTGCACGCAGTTAGAACACTGCGTGGGGGGTGTTTCAAGTTTTATTTGTATTCCGACACGTAATACAGATTCCTGTTATAGGTTAAAGATCCCTTTGACTGCCACTGCTGGTCTCGGCCCTGACCTGGAGGTGCCCCCTGGCATCCATTTGGGGTGAATCTTTTCTGAGCATGCTCTGTAAATGCATGCCTGTGTCATTGGCATGTTTTCTTTGAGCCTGGACTTGTGAAATTGTTGGTGCAGTTTTAGGGACGCTGCTCTTGAGCTTTTTCCCTGAGCACCTGCCGGACACACCTGATCCTTTGGGAGGAGAAGGGAGTGCTTTTGGAGGAAGCACTGGGCGGCTGCCTGTAGGCCAGGGGGTCCTGAAACAGTTGTCCATGTCCCCGTCCTATGGGTCTCCTCCTTGCCTGGTGTGTATTACGTGTGCCCCCCACAGTGCCGCAACACCCCCCTTTCCCTGAGACATACCAGGCATCTCGGCCCTGCCTTCCAGGGTCCTCGTCTTCTGTCTTCTGTGCCCAGATCTGTGTAAGTTGGAGAGCACGGGTGGAGAAACACGCATAGACGTGACGTGTGACACTGTGCACACATATCGGTCTGCCTCCTTTGCTGCCATTGGTCTGGCCACAGGGGAGGGGGGCCTGGGCCTCCAGAACGGCGGGTCATCCCTCGGGTCGCCATACGCTGTGCAGAGTCTATCTGGGAGCCCTGACCTGTGTTATGAACCTGGGGAGTCCTGAGTGGCTTCCCATGCCTAGCCCAGCCTTCATGAGCAGCCAGGACGCCAGCGTGAGAGTGTAGGTCCCGGCATCCTATTGAAGGGCGGAAGGCCAGTGGGCTTGGCCCATGAGCTGCTCTGTGAGCCCCCTCACCAGATGTGTTGTCTCCCTGGCTTAGCCCCAGTCACTATGGCCCCCAGGTTCCACCAGTTGAAAGTATAGTTTAGGAAAAACTTGGCAGATGTTCTCATCACAAATTATAGAAACTCTGGAGGGTGCTCTGCCTCTGTGATGGGGGCCTGGCTCTTCCCACATGTGTTCTCTCTGCTGGCCACACAGGTGCATTGCTGGTCTAGTCGATCTGGCTTTCGGCTTTTGCTCCTCTCAGTGTGCGTATTTTTGTAATCAGAAGACCCACATATGTTGGCATTTCAAAATGCTGCTCCCGTCACCTCCCCTTCCTGTTCTCACATGTGTGGCTCATGGTGCGAAAGCAGCTTGAGTGTGGACGATGGCGCAGGGGCCTGGCCGCTGGCCATGTGACAGGGGCATGCAGCTATCTGCTTCGTCCTCTGTGCCTCTGTCATGAAGCATGGGTCATGGAGGTCATGGTCTAGTCTTCTGGGATTCTTTTAGATTTGGACCAAGTTCTGGAATCAAATATTTGCCTGTCAGATTGACAGAGAACCCGAGAGAGTGTTTTCTTTTCTTTTTTTAAAAGATTTTATTTATTTATTCATGAGAGACAGAGAGAGAGGGAGAGGCAGGGGGAGAAGTAGGATCCCAGCTGAGCAGGGAGCCTGGGACTTGATCCCAGGACTCTGGGATCATGACCTGAGCTGAGGGCAGATGCTTCACCGACTGAGCCCCCCAGGCACCCCAAATCCCATGCAGTTTAATGTATTGATTCCTTATTTCAAGTTGGACCTTGTTGTATTCCTCATTTATGCAGTGAGGCGTCACCTGTCGCTTTTGCTGTTACTTGTGTCTTGTCCTTGTTTACCCCGCAGTGTTACATGGGTTGGCTCGTATACCTTACAAAACCATCGTAAAGGCTCCTGTGTCCTCTTGCACCCGTGCAGCAAGAGAGTGCGCGAGGCTTGTCGGGTGGCTGCACTATGGTATGCCTGCATCCTCGGGTTTGGGACTCTGCTCAGAGGAGCCCTATCGAGTTGCGAGTCAGCTTGCAGTTGTCTGGATGGTGACTGAACCCTGGCTGGCTCTTTCCTTGAAAGACGGCCTACCTGTTCTCCATCTCTGTGGGGAGAATGTGCCGCCGATGGGAGACCCCTGAGTGTTGCCTGCTGGTTTTCTGTGCTTTGGGTTGTTAGGGGAAAGCGGGGCCCGGTGCGGTCAGGACAGTGTGGATGCAGACCAGAGTCTGGATGCAGCCGGAGGCAGAGCCGTAGGTGTCAGCCCCGTGGGCCACCGAGGAAAGGGCTGCACGGCGGCAGTGTGCCCTGCTGGAGGGCACACTGCCGCCGTGCAGCCCTTTCATGCAGTCTTGTCTTCTGGAATTGGGCATGTGAGGGAAGCAGACCCTGCAGGCCACATCCTTGCGCTGCGAGGAGTGAGTGGGTGGCTCATTTGAATGGTGGCACCTGGGATTTGGGGGATGGGACTGGGGCCAAGGACCAGCCTGCTGGAGGGTCTACCACAGGCGTGTCGGCCAGATCTGCGTGGCTGGGCATCGTGGTTTGTGCAGGGACACTCCGGGAGGGGCAGCGTGAACTCAGGCTACCTAGGCTGTGGATGTCCTGCTCCTCAGGCAAGTGGACCAGGTGTGCGTGGCTGGTGTGCTCTCTGAGGGACCGGGGGAAGTTCACTCAAATGTGGAGCCAGGCCCCTCAATGGCCACCCAGCAGTCCCGCAGTACTTGGGCATCTGAGGGCCTCTGTGTGAGCGTTGGCTGAGAGAGCAGAGACCCCGGCGTCCTGGGCATGGTGTGTGTGTGTGTGTGTGTGTGTGTGTGTGTGTGTGTGCTTATGCCGGGGCGGCCTCGTATGCGCTGGCCTGGGTGGGAGCCCCAGGGGCCGCGGGTGCCCTGCCCACAGTGGGGTGGAGTGTTTCACAGTGCATGTTCAGTTCACTTTTCTCCTGATTTGAACCGTTCCAATTTTCCCTCTTTATGAAATTGTGTCATTTCAAAATATGTTCACTTTAGAGGAGATAAGCGAGCCTGGGTGAAGATGAGTCTGGCTGTCCACTGTGTCTAACTCCTGGCTTTGGGGCCAGGTCTGGACCGCAGGGCGCCAAGCTTGTTTCACATGCTCCTGACTCTGCCGATTGGCCTCTGGGTTTCTGGAAGGCATCTACCTGGAGGGAGCTGCAGGCGACCCGTCCTTGGTCACTGAGAACCCCTAGAGACTCCATGGTCATCTGCTACTAGGTCCTGTCCATGGGCCCTTCCCAGCACTCGGGCCTGAGCAGCTGTCCCAGGCAGAAGACACGGCGCCCACCTGCATCCCCATGAAGTGAAGGCTGGGCCGGGGGCAGTGCCCACGTGGAGGCGCATGCTGGCTTATTGGCTCATTCTCATTAGACTCATCCCACGGGCTTGGTAACCTTTCATGTACCCCTGGACTGGGTGACACAGGGATACAACAGCTTGAATATCTCGAGAATGTTTCAGAAAAAAATACCTCTTGGTTTGAAAAGATGTATTTTAATGCCCGTATTTTTAACTCCCTGAGATTGGGAAGCTTGAGGAAGCTCCAAGAAGAATGGGAGCTGGCATTCAAGGCTGGCTCAAGCCCTCCCCGTGCTGGATTTCAGTCTTGGCCCAGGATCCTTCTGATGATCACGTGGTCTGGGGAGGAGCATGGGGAGAAATCGCTCCTTTGCCCTGTGGTTCCTTCAGGCCCAGTGAGGGGCTTTTTCTCAGGTGGTCAGGAGGGGTGTCCGTGAGGACATCTGCAAGGGAGAGAGCCAGGGAGCACCTGCTCCCTGGGAAGGGTGCGGACCGCAGAGGCCCAGGTGTGTGAGCAGTTGGGGCATATGGGTGTCATGGACTGCGGATAGGTCATAGGTGCCGTGAGCTCCTGTTCTAGGGACGGCAGACACTGAGAGACCCTGAGGCGAATGCTGAGTGGGGCAGGCAGGATGGGGAGCAGCCTGGGGGTGTGATGGGAGGGTCCCTGTTCCAGGGAGTGCTGATTGTCCTGAGACCTCTTGAGGGAAGACCACTCTGAGCACAGGGTGAACTTACACAGAGCTTGGTGACACTGGGGTGACATGTCCATGTCCAGAAGCAAGGCTGTGGGAGGTGGACCCCTAGGGCCTAGTCCTGTGGCAGATGCTTGTGGGAGCTGGACCCTATGGTGCCCTTGGAGCCAGGGAGAGAGCCTTTGGATCCTGTAGTGACCGGTAGCCACTCCTGTGGTTTGTCACAGCCCCCGTGTCTCCTTCAGTGACAGAGGAGGCTGTGGCACCTCCCACCCATGGCCCTGGGCTTGGTCCTTAGGCCCGGAGCTCAGCTGCCACTTGTAGGCCTGGGAGCCCCTTAGCTTGCTTGCCATGCGCTGTGTGGGGACCATGCCCGCTGTGCCGGTTGTCGTTGTAGTCTGTCTATTGCAGGTGTTCTGCTGCGTGCTGGTGTCAGGTTCGGAAGGGTTAGATGGCGGCCCAGTGCTGCTCAGAGAAGAGTGCGCCGCGAGCCGCTCCTGACATCTGGAGGCTCTGTTTCCTCCTCTTGAGGTGACGACAGGGCAGTGGGGCTGCTCTGGACACGAGCCGAGATGGGCAGTGTGGAGCAGCGTGAACAGGTTGAGGCATCGTCTGTGGGGGCGTCTGCTGTGGCCTCTCTTCTCGTCGCTGGTTCCAGGGAGGTGGGCACATGACCTGTGCCGAGTACTCCCCAGCTCCCCTCCCCTTCTCTGCAGGGTGACGCTGGCGGCTCGCTGTTGACCAGTTCTTACAGCTGAAATGAACTTGTGTCAAATAAGAATCATTTACCCTCTATTACATAGCCAGGGGCAGGCTGTCATGGTGCGTGCACAGTGCCATGCCACACTGGCCTGGGAGCCATGCGTGGACGCCACCGCTCCTGGGTCTGTGACTCCTTGGCTGCTGGCGTGGTCTTGGCGGCTGTCCTGTGCAGAATGAGGTCCTCTCCAGGGGGTGGCTGACGCTGCCGTGTGTTCTCAATCCCGCAGGACCCCGGAAGACCTGTCCAGGTTTGTTGTTGAGCTGCAGCAGCGGGAGCTGGCCTTGCAGGACCGGAACAACACCATCACCACCAGGTAGGCCTGGTGGCTTGTGCGGGGTGGTGGAGCCCCCAATGTGGGTGTCCCCTGGGTATGGCTTGGGAGCGGCTCCACCTCACTGCTCCCTTGGCCTTGGGCTCAGTGAGTGGGACCTGGGTCTGTCTGAGGGGTGCAGGGGGACCCACGTTTCTGCCACATGCCTGGCTGCTCCTGCCTTCCCGTGCCTGGGGGCCTTGGGAAGGATGTGTGCAGCATCGGGGAACCCTAGCTTTGTTGTGGCGTGAGCTCCAAGTGAC
Source organism: Taxidea taxus jeffersonii (assembly GCA_003697995.1). Lineage (NCBI taxonomy): Eukaryota > Metazoa > Chordata > Mammalia > Carnivora > Mustelidae > Taxidea > Taxidea taxus. The sequence goes on along the minus strand of RCUC01163056.1, from coordinate 24,989 downwards.
CCCCTGATTGTGGGAAACGTTGAGCCCGGGGGGGCAGCGCGTGTGTGTCTGCATGCGGGTAGACATGTGGGCTCAGGAAGGTCCCCAGAGAGGAACAGAGAGATGCTTGGTCACAGGTAGCGGGAAGACCTCCGCCCAGGGCTGCACAGTGAGGAAGGTGCCCCCTTCCAGGTGGGAGGCCCGGAGGCCAGCAGCTGTGTGACATTGTGCAGGCTCAGCGTTAGGTCTTCCCTCCCAACCCCGTGAAGCCAGCGCATGCTCTGTCCTTATGCTCTGTCCTGATGCGACCCCACGGGGAAGGGCTTGGTCCCACAAGCTGCCCCACTCCACACATCGGTCGTAAGTCCTGGGTCCTCGGGCTGCCTGAGCTTTTGCCATGGTTGACTCCAGACCCAGGGTTTCCTTCCACACCTCACCTGTTTGAGGGTTTGCTAGCATGACTCAGAATTCAGGAAAATGCTTTCTGTGCCATCACTGATTTATTGCAAAGGTTGCGGTCCTAGCACCCAGATGGAAGAGGTGCCTGGGTGAGGGGTGGGGGGGCGAGAGCTTCCCTGTTATCTCTGGGTGCAGCCCTGCTCCCATCACCTCCATGTGTCCCCAGCTCAGAAGCTGTCTGAGCCCTGCGTGGGGTGTGGGGGGGGGGTCTGATGGTTTTTCCCTGCTTATGTCATGCTTACATTATGGGCTGCTGGGGAGGAGCTCGGCCCCACCCCTCACCCCCCAACCCCCATGGGGGTGATTGCTCTCTGGCCCCTTCTGCAGCCCCCTTGTTAGCTCAGACGGGACAGTGGATGCAAGGGCCTTGTTAGGAGTCATGAGATGCCCTACCACTTCAGCAACCTTAGGGGTCTTAGGAGCTCATTGCCAGGAAAGGGGGCAGAGACCAGATGCTTCTCTGTCAGGCTGCCCCTGGCTTCTGCCGTGTGGTTGGCCTCCTTTCTCCAGGCTTAGGTGACCCATCCACAGGCCAAAGGAGAGGCCTCTTTCTCAGGTCTCTGCTCTGGAACAAGTAAGCCTTTCCTGGGACCCCTGCCAGCAGATGCACCTCCAGCCTCATGGGCCCAGGAGCAGAACTGCTCCAGGCGGGATGAGGTTCCCTGGTCTGCGGCTGGCCCACTTCCCGCAGGGCTCTCTAGGGGGCCGACCGCTGAGTGGGGTTGGGTCCCCGTGGGCGAGTGGGTCTGTGAGCAGCCGGCCTTAGCCTTGTGCGGACGACGCAGGGTCTTAAGGGCTCACTAGTAGCCAGAGGGAAGGATTTCTTATTTGGGGGGTTGATGTCACTTTGAAAATTGGCTTTTAGAAGCATCTGGTTATGTTGGACATAATCACGTCAATTTAGCTTAAAAACCTCAAATGATAAAGATTGCCTTTTGCTTTCAAAGCTACTGTCAGATGAAACGGGTGTTAAAAGTGATTTGAAATTAAAGCTTTTACATTTTTCCAGACGATCTTCTTCACTTTACTTTGCATTTGAAACAGAATGAACTGTTCAAGGAAAGGAAACTCGCCTTCGTTTTTCTCAGGCCAAACTGTGAGGTGTTGGGAATGCTGGCTTTCGTGTGCGGGGAGGCGGGGGCCAGAGCCGCTCCAGCCCCATGGCCCCGGCAGCCAGCTCGCTCTCGGTAGTGAGTGCGGAGCTGACCTTCCGTTCTCCATTCTGGGAGTGGCCATCCCCTGCGGCAGTACCTTGTCCACCTCCCCGGACCCCTGGCTCCCCTCCGGGAGCAAGCTCACGTGTGATAGATGGCCGGGCAGGCCCCTGAGGAGGTGGTAGGGACCCTGTGATGCGAGGCCCTTCCTGACCAGCACGGAGAGGACTTGTGTGTCTGGCGTCCTTCACGCTGGCCAGCTGTTGGCCAGCTGCTGAGTCTGTGGGTTGTGGCCTTGTGTGGGGGGCCAGGAGCCCTGGTGAGGGCAGGACAGCTGACTTCATTCTCTGTGGACTGGGGGTGCCGGGGGCCCCTGGGCAGCCTTCGGAGGAGGCTGTTGCTTGGTGAAGGGACTTGAATGGGTGGTGGGAGGGCAGTCTTTGCTCATGTCACCCGTCCCCGTCTCTGAGACGTGCCCTTGGCTGTGTGTCTTCCTGGCAGCCCATAGGTTGATGACTTCCCGTCATCCCCGAGGGGGACTTGAGATCGGCATATTGGTCATAATTCTTCGTGTGGCTCTTTCCTTGCTGTTTGTCTGCAGCATGTAGGCCGTCCTCACAAACCATCTGGAGTGTGATTAGGCCTTGTCATCTTTGTCTTCATGCGTCTATGTGAGTTATGGTGCTCTTGGGCTGTCCTGAGGCCAGCAAGGCCGGTGATGGCCACAGAAGATTCATGATGACCGAGGACCTGTTCTCTGTGCATTGGGATGGAGTTCATGCTGTGCTAGGAGCTCTGGTGGGTCCTTGGCTCTAGCTCAGGCTGGCTTGCCACCGAGTTGCTGTGTGTCCTTGGACAGAGGAGTCAGCCTGTGCCTCCTGTCAGATGAGAAAGGTGATTACCATCATGGGACTGTGGCGCGCTGAGGAAGAAGACTCTGTCAGCGTCAGGTAGACCTGTGCCTGGTGGGGGACTGGGCAGGAGTGGCCTCTGGGGTAGTTGAGGGCATGGCGGCGTGAGTCGTCTCCTATGTGCCCAGAGAAGGCACGGAAGGGGGTGGACTTGGGGTTGGCATGTAGGAGAGTGATGTCAAGTGAGAGAACGAGCCTGGGGGGCGGGGTAACCGTGAAGCATGAAGAATGGTGTGACCTTGTCGGTCGATGGAGGGTGCATGGGAAATTGCCTTGGACCTGGTGTGTCGAGGAGCTCGTGAGGTCGGAGAGAGGTTGGAGAGGCCATGGACAGTCAGAGACGTAGGCGTGCTCAATGTTTCCCGTGGACTCCACTTCGGGCCTCTGGGCGCCCGAGCAGTGCCACTCAGCCTGGAGCTCCCACTGGGAACTCCAGCATCTGTTCCCATGATGCCTGATCTCTCTGCGTGGGGCTCCTGCTCTGATACGTTCTAGTCGGCGAGGCTGCCCTGGCGCGCTCCTGCCGTGTTCCTTGTGTGCCCTGCGCTTGTGCTGCAGGTTTCTTGGGGCAGGGACAGCAGGTTGTGTGTGACGGCGTCCCCAGGGACGCAGAGGACGCAGGTGAGGAGCTGCCCGGTGAGCGTGTGCTGGCTGAAGGAATGAACGAACAGCCCAACTGAAGAGGCACAGTGACGGACTGCTGGCCGGGTGAGCCCCGTGGGACCGGCGTCTGTGCCAGGCGGTCATAGGTCCACTAGCTGGGCTCTGGGTGCCCCCTGCTGGGCTGGCTGGAGCGCTTCCTGTCACGGGGCGGGCCTGGCTTCACCTTGCATCAGAGCTCCAGTTCTGGGACCCCCCGGGACTCTGTGATCACTTGGCTGGCCTTCGTTGGAACCAGCCCTACAGCTGTTGTCCCCCTCCCCAGGCCTCACTCTGGTCTTAGCCACACCTGTCTCTGCAGGAGCGGGTCCTGGGGCTTTCCAGGGGTGTGTGGACTGGGGACCCTGCTGGTCTGGCCAGCTCCCGGTGTTGCTCAGTGTAAACGGGCTTCGGCGGGAGGTGCCAAGGCAGCCCGTATCTGAGGCCTTGTCTTCACGCATTCCTTGGTGGCAGCCTGTGACGGTACATCTGTTCCACAGACACCGGCACGTGTCTTTGAGCTCGGTGACTCCATCGACCGGCACCCCTTCCTCAGGCCAGGCCGGCTCTGTCAGCTCGCGCTGGTCACAGCACTCACACGGTGTGAGGCCCAGAGTCGTGCTGTGAGCACGCGGACCTGGCTGTGGGGGCAGCGAGACCTGTGGCGCTGTCTCTCTGGGGCTGGGGGTGAGCTGACCCCCAACACACACACACAGACACACACACCCACACACCCACACACACACACACACACACCCACACACACCCACACACACTGCAGCGTCGGGGGCTCCCATGTGGAGGGAGGAAGTGATGAGATTTTTGGAAGCTCCAACCTTTTCAGAGCCTGCGAATTAGTCATAGTAACATTCATTCTTGTGCTTTGTCCTGGGCCCTTGGGAATCTTCCTTGGGTGCTTGCTTCCATGCAGAGGTCAGGGCCCAGTCTTCTGCTGTAGACCATGCTGTCTGTCTGGGGCAGACAACCATCAGTCTAGGGTAGATCGGCTCTCTGTCTGGCTTAGGCTGGCCATTTGGGGTAGATTACACTGTCTGTCTGTCTGGTGTAGACCACACCATGTTGGGTAGACAGGCTGTCTGTCTGTTAGGGCAGCCATCTGACAGGACCTCCAGTGATGCTATTCTCCTGTAGCCATGGAGCCCTTGAACTGTGGCCAGTGTGGGTGAAGAACCATGTCTGCAGTGTAACATTAAGTAGTCGCTTGTGGTTGGTTTGTGGCTTCGGGTGTGGCTGTGTGGCCTTAGTCCAGGGTCCGAAGTTCAGCTCTGCCACGTGCCACTGGGACCAGTCCTTGAGGGTCCCTCATCCAGAACATGGAGATGTAGCAGGCGCAGGAGACGGTTTGGCCCCTTGTGGGGTCGACACACGGGTTAGCTGGGACAATAAACCTACGTCCCTATTCCGGCTCCTCGCTGATGAGCCAGCTGTCAGTATGCAGCAGGTGTTGTCACCACGTGCCCCCATTGTCATTGACGGCCATGTCCTCCTGTTGCGATGATGATGTCTTGGCACATAAGAACTCACGACCTTCCTCGTGGCTGCCTGGCTCTGTTCCTCGGTGCCCTTCCTCTGCTGGGTCTCCTCTGTTCTTTGCCTGTGTGGGCGGTGCTCTGGATGGCAGCTCTGGGTCTGGCCTTGTCCAGCCCCCATCAGCCCCCAGGGTGTGGTCTAGCTCCCCCTCACTGGGTGGTGCCCCTGCTTCTGCTTCCCCTTCCACCTCTCTGGGGAAGGGGACGAAGGGGATGCTTCAGGGCAGCCTTGGCAGGAAGTGGAAGGACGGCATTCCCTGCAAAGCCTTGGCCCCTTGGGACGCTGGCCGCCCTTCTGCCGTAGCCCCCCCACCCTGGTCCATCCCCCTGGCTACACTGGGAGCAGCTTGGGCTCCAGACCCTTTGCACTCACGACTGTACTTTGTGGCCAGCACAGGCTGGCCCTGGCTTGGAGAGGGTTTCGTGGGCGAGGAGTCAGAGTGGGTGCTGTGCTCTTGGGCACCACATGGTGTCCTGCCACTGTGCCTTATGTCTCCATGTGTGGCCCCGGGCAAGGGCCCCTCAGTTGGCTGCCGTGACTGGCAGTGTGTGCCCCTCTCCTTGACTCTGGGTCACTCCTTACGCCCCACGTGTTCAGGAATCCAAGACTCTCTTCCACCACTGGCTGCCACTCCTTTAGATGACGAGGATTCGTGGCAGCATTTCGTGGCAGCATTTCCCACTCTGGCCGCCTCTGCTGTCCCTACTGCCTTCCCTTGGTGTCTGCCCCTGCTGACTGCTCCACCCCCTCCCGTTTCCACCTCCTCTGCCACACGGCCCCCCTTTAGCAGCGGGACACGCTATGCCCGCCTCTCTCCCTGCTGGCCCTGGCACTTTGCTCAGGCCGTGGCTTACTTGGAACTTCTCTGTGGCTGCAGCTGACTCACTCCTCAGGGAGGCTTCTCGTTAGACTGTGTGTCCTTTAAGTAAATGTGTTTTCGTCATGTGCTTGCTCGTCTACCTTGTTCCTGCCGCAGGGGCTGGGTCTGGGTGGTTGGGGTTGCCACTGTGGTTCTGGCCAGAGCGACCTGGACTGTGCAGTGAGTGAGTGTGGTGCTGGAGGTGTGAGGCTCAGGCCCCGGGGGTGCGCAGGCCTCACACGTTTGCCTGGCTGGGCCCTCTTCTCAATCCACCGTGACGACAGGTGGTTATCTCGGCTCTGCCTGTAGAGCACCTGAATCCAAGTGCCGGCCTGTGTGGGTGCCAGCTGTGTCCCCTCTGACCACGAGGCTGGTCCCAGCAGCACTTCCTGCCCCGCAGGGTCTATGTGCAGAGGAGCCTCTTGAGATGGGCCTCAGACTGTCCCTCGGTCAGGTGCTCACGTATAGGATCTTCTGGGGCATTCTGTGTCACTCGCCAGTAGGCTGTGGTCTGCTGCTGCTTTTGGGGCCTTGCCTTTCTCCTGTCCTTGTCGCCATTGTGTCACTCCTCCCTGTGCCCAGGGCCTCACCTACCTCATGCTTCTCACCTTCTCTGTCAGGAGGTCACAGGGCTCCTCTCTGTTCTGGAACATTCCAGCAGTGCTCCCTGATGGAGGGCTAATGCTTCTGGTCTTCATGGCGGCATCTGTGTGTGTCCATCCTCACCTTTTCCTGTGGGAGGGTCCATCCTGCCCAGGCTGCAGCTACCCCCTGTCTCCCGATGTTGTTTCTGTGCTCTTCCTGGCACTAATCTGATGCGTTGATCGACCAGTTGATGTGTGCATGGTGCATTTCTCTGTTTGACTGTGAACTCCATGAGAGTGCAGAGACCGTGAGCACAGGATCGGTGCCCAGGGCACATCTGTTCAGTAAAGAATAAGTGTCTTTTTCTCTTTCCCCAGGATATGTTGTCGATTCCCTGAGCAGTGGTGTCTCTGTGGGTTCTCATGTCCTCACCCCTGCTGGTGAGGACTGGGGGTCAGCGGGGACGTCCCTTGGCAGTGCCCACGATCCCAGCCCTTCACCCCCACCTGGTGAGGACTCGGGGTCAGCGGGGACGTCCCCCGGCAGTGCCCACAATCCCACCCCCTCACCCCCACCTGGCAAGGACTGGGGGTCAGTGGGGATGTCCTTCAGCAGTATCCACGATCCCAGGCCCTCCCCCCACCTGGTGAGGACTGGGGGTCAGCAGGCACGTCCCCTGGCAGTGCCCATGATCCCAGCCTCTCACCCCGACCTGGCGAGGACTGGGGGTCAGTGGGGATGTCCCCAGCAGTGTTCATGATCCCAGCCCCTACCCCCACCTGGCGAAGACTGGGGGTCAGTGGGCATGTCCCCCAGCAGTGTCCATGATCCCAGCCCCTCACCCCTACCAGGCAAGGACTGGGGGTCAGCAGGGTCCCCCGGCAGTGTTCCTGTCCTCATCCTTGCCAGGATTAGGGGGCAGGGGGGTATAACTCGCTGGGGACCCAGGAGCATGGACTGGGGCCTCTCCTTCTTTGCGAGTCCTTTGTCAACCGCTCCCTCTCTGAATCTGCAGAGGCTGCAGCAGTGGGGCTGGCTGAGTTGGCACCTATCCTGTGCGCAGCTGGCCTGGAGCTGGTTTCCTGGCCCCTGCACCCCATCTTGGCCGTGGTGCTGCCAGTCCTCACTATGGTCTGCTCTGCCCCACAATGTGGCAGGCCAACGGCTTAAAGCCAGTCGCACGACGTCCACTGGAGAGTACGCGTTGCTGCTTTTCTCTACAAAGTGGGTTTTGTAACCCGTTTCATGGCAGCTGGGAAGGCTCCTCCTGCTCCAGGTTTATGGCTGGTGCCCAAGGGGAGATAGCTTGGTGTCCTCAGTGCAGCTGTGACCGGGGTGTTGTTCTGCACAGGCGGGCGTTGTCACCGAGATCCCAGCTTGGAAAGCATCGCATGCTGCAGCCCGGGCTGCCTGAGCCTTGAGGAGACCTGGCCGCCAGAGCAGTTTGGGGCGGGGCAGGAGGGGGAGCTCTGGGTAACCCTGTGGGGGCGGGGCGTGTGTGCGCGTCTGGACGCACGTGTGCTCGTGCACGTGTTCTGGTGCTGATGCCGAGGCTCAGAGAAGGAAAAGGTGTGGGTTCAGAGAGGAGATGTGGTTGCTTTCTAGCCACGAGTTGGATCGGGATCACTCCTAGGGGCAAGCAGGTTTTGAGTCCGATCTGGCCAGATTGTGAAAAACAATAAAGACCCGAGAACGGCATATGTGAGGGCCGAGTGGGGCTGCCTGCCTGGCCTGTTGTGCAGACCCCTCACGTCTGTCCTGGGAAGACCTTGGCTGGGGTCTCCTCCAGCTGTCAGCCTGCAGACTACAGTTGGGTGCTGAGCCATGTGTGGGGAGCCTGCCTGTGGTTTCTGTGTCCTGCTTCTGTCCCTAACCATCCCTGTAGTCACCCGCAGGCTGGCTCCCAGCAGGCTGGACCATGCGGACATGTGTCCACTAGGGTGCTGGGGTGCCTTGCTGCCCAAGCCAAGCTGACGACCAGGGAGACCAGACCTGAGTGTCGGCCCGTGTGGGTTGAGGCTTCTGTATGGGCATCATTTTCTTTATATCCCAAACCGGGGTCATGACATTGGCTGATTCGTAGGGTGGTCATGACCAGGCAGGCACCGAGGACAGCACCCGGCTGCTGTCCGAGCTCAGTGAAAGGCAGCCTTCCTCCCTTGTCCCAGCACATGCAGGCCCTGTTCAGGATGGTCTCATGTCTGGTACACACATGCTGACACCGGCCTGTCTGCAAGTCAGGGCCTGTCTTCTTCCCTGAGCGTGACACGCGGATGGAGCCGTGGCTGTGCCCCAACGCTCCGTCACCTGAGGGGACATTAGGACTGGGCCTTGGAGGCGGTTGGGGTGGAGCAGGCATGTCCCCTTGGGACTGCTGCCTCCTGCTGTGTGGGGTCTGCCTGAGGGCTCCGGCCAACTGCTGGGCTGCCTTTATTTTGGTTCTCAAACCCCCTCCCTCCTTGCTCGGAACTTCTGGCAGGAAGAAGAGAGCTCAGGAATCCCTGTGACAGTTGCCGCTGAGCAGAGGGACCCTGGGCCTTCCAGCCCTCGGGGCCCAAAGGCTGCTGACACCTTCCTGCAGTGCCCGTGTTCCGACGTGAGGTGGTGCCCACGGCACTGGCAGCCTTCCTCTCGCTCGGTCCTCCAAGCCTCCTCTGGGGCCTCCCCAGCAGGAGTGCTGCTACCAAGCCTATAAATTCTGTGGCCAGTTAGAGAGGGTAAGGGAGGGAGGGGGAGAGCGCGAGGGCTCAGTGCTGGGGGGCTTCTTCTCGAGCAGCCGTTTCTGGGTGTGCCGTTTGGCTCCCGGTCTATGTTGGTGGGATGTGCAGGGCAGGCGCAGGCCTTCTGCTGATGTATCTACAGCTCAGCCTGGGCTGGGTAGGAGTCACCTTCATCATCTGGATTGTAACCATCTGGCTTCTATCCCTGAAACCGAGGTCCCCTCCCTCTAGGGGACATATGGGGTCCCCAGGGAAGTCTGGGCTCATCGGCAGACATTGCTGGGATTCCTGGCGGTGCCACCCTGGTACAGGGCAGCTGCTGGCAAAGGGGCAGGTCTGGGAGAGTGGCCTCAGGGGGATGACCATAGGCCTGGGTCCTGGGATGTGCCCTTTAAAGACCAAGGCTTCTGATGAGCTGGACAGCTCGCATGTGCCTTGTGTGAGAACAGCAGCTCTCACGGGCTGTGCAGAGTGTGGGTCCATGTGCATGCAGTGGTCCATTGCCATGGTCGGCGCCCTCTGTGGCTGGAGAGCTCACTGGCTCCTCTGCCGTGGCCTCTGTGGCGTGACCTTCAAACTGTCACCCAGCTAGGTAAGCGCACAGAATCCCCTGTGACATGTAAATGTGCGTTCTGGGCTCTCAGGTGCCTCATCTTCAGCCAGCTGCCAGGAGCACGGTTGTGGAGTTGTAAGAACGTCTGCTCTGCTTCAGTTCCTCGTGCTGTCAACAGAGAGAGGCCTGGTCCCTGCTTTTTTCTCCGGACCTCATCAGATGGTCCTCGAAGTCCCATGAGCTCCCTGGACATAGAGTGGCAGAATTTTCTGAAGACTGGCTCTGTTGTGTTGGGAGTCATCAGCTTTGTGCTTCTGGGGCCCTTTCTGTGGATGCACTTAGGTGTGCTGCCTGGAGGTGGTGTGTGTGTGTCACCGCATGCCCTGCCAGAGGAAGTCTGTGTCTGGCCTCTGGGCCCTTTGCTCCACATGCAGACCTGATGGTTCTGAGCCTCCACATGGACTGTGCTGGGTGTGTCCCTGCCCGGCTGGCGTGTATTTGCTTCCCTCTGCTTCTGGGCCAGGAGGGTACCTTGTGCTCGGTTCTCTCAAATCTGAGGCTTAGCTGGTCTGTCCTTGGGAGACAGAGCCTGTCCTTGCTGGGCCGTCCCAGCTGAGGGAGAACTCCATGTGCTCCCCAGGCCCTGTTGGTGTGCCCTGCCCCGGCACCGGTGTAGCCTGAGGTTGTGCCGGCAGGGACACAAGATTTGGACCTGTAGTGCTGCAAGAACAGAGTGGCAGAGTTGTGGTTGTAGGCAGGGTGTGGGGCAACAGTGGGTCCGGAAGAGCAGGGGTCTATAGTGGAGGCCAGCCAGGAATGGTCAGGGCAGGATAAGGCAGGGTGTAGGCAGGGTAGGGGTTGGCTAGAGTGTGGGATGGGCTTAGCAGGACATGGGGTGGGTAGGGCAGGCTGTGGGCAGAGTGGGCAGGGCATGGGCACAGGGTAGGGCAGGGCGAGGGGTGGGTAGGGCAGGGTGTGGGCAGGGCGTGGGCGCAGGGCAGGGCTCTGGCTGCTCCTCGGGGCTGAGCCATCCTGTGACCCCCGCTGTGGCAGCCGGCTTGCGTTGTCTCTTGTCAGCAAGAGAAGATGCCATTAATACTTCACGCCCAGACTGTTTTCTTACGTGTTTTGCATTTCCATATTTAAAATGGAATTTGCATATTCATGGTCTTTTAAATAGGTTTTTATTGTTCAGGGATGTGGAAATGGATAAAATGTGAAACTCCTCCTTTTATTCAAGCACTGGAAGGAATTTTCATCCCTAAAATGAAATTCGTTTCTGGGCGATTGGTTCTGTAGCAGTTGCCGTAGGAAAATTACCCTGGCAGCGGGACTGTCCTAGGTTCGGGTGGCTGTGCCCTCGGCCGGGACTGGGTGGGGTGGGCCTCTGGCCTTTCCCCATTCTGCAGCCAGGCTCAGGTGTCATCCCCCTTTGGGGAGAGGAGGAAGGACAGGAACCTGCCCTCTCCCCTTGGGTCTCTCCCAACTGGGACCTTGCCTTCCTCCGGGAGCCAGAGACGAGGTCACTCGTGTCCTTTGGAGACAGAACACAAGGTAGACAAGGCTCTGGATTTCAGAAGGGGCTGAGCCTTTCCCTTTGGACCTGGCAGTCTCACCCCCTGGGCCAGCCATGTCCTCAATGCCCACGGAGGAGGTGTCCCTGTCACTAGAGCCTTGCACCAGGCACAGACTCACACCCAAGGCAGCTTGTGTGGGCCCAGGGCCCCGGCCCAGGGGAGGCAGCTGCAGAGTGTTGTGCTTCGCTGCTGCCTGCCTGCAACTGGGACAGAGCTGGCTGCCCTCTCCGTGCCATCTTCCCCTCTCTGGAGAGGCATTATTTCAGGGATGTGTGAGGTGCTGGCCTGGAGCTGGTTGAAGACCTACTGGTATTTTCATTTCTCTGTGTTTGGGCCAAGCTTCTGGGACATTGGGGTCAGAGGGAGCTGAGTGGAGACCCTGGACACTGGTAAGGAGCGGAGTGCTTGGGCTCCAGGGCCGTCAGGGCCGTCGAGGGCTTGAGAACGTGCAGAGCCGTGGCCGCGGTGGCCTCTGCTGTGGTTCGGTGTGTCGCAGACACAGGGCCAGATGAAGGCTCTTGGCAGTCCGGGTAATAGAAGGGCCCTGGAGCCCCCAGGGTGACTGAAACAGGGCAGGAAGCTTTGTTCAGCTCCGACCGGGGCTGCTGATGGAACCCGCCTGATCGCAGAGCTTCCTGCTCATTGGACTCTTGATTCTTTTAACATGGAATTTTTTTCAGCTCAGAGAGGCCTTTGTAGGTCGCACACAGAGGTCTAGAACACACAATGATGAACTTTCAAAGTTTTTATATCATCAGATACGCAGGGCAGAAACAGCAAAGCCGAAATGAGGTCTTACCGTCTGTTGTTGAGTCTCTAAGTGTCACTGAGTGTGAGGCTGGGACCAGGCGATTTCCTCGCCCAGGATCACCTGCATGGCTCTGCTCGAATAAGGCTGGGCTGCAGAGGACAGCGGCCACCCTCCTATCGCCAGGAGTGTTGTGAGTGCCAGCAGCTTCTATCAGGGTGGCAGTCCGCACCTAACCGGGACTCATGGACACAGTGACAGAAGGTACAGGTGTTGGATCTCCCCACACCCAGACCCTCACCCTGGCCCACACTGGAACACCCTTGGGCTGGGGTCTCTGGGTGAAGGGACCACATCCGGTTTCTCCCTGTTGCTGGTGGGGGCTCACAGGGTGTGTCCTACGCCCCGCTGGCTTCTGGTAGTGCTGGAATGACAATCTGTCCTGGCGCTTTTCTGGTGACTCCATGTGCTCAGGGCAGGCTCAGAGATGGGGATGGGGTCAGTTCTCAGGGCCACAAACCCTGTGGCCAAAGCCAATGGCTGCTGTGGCTGAGGGCAGAGGGGACCCTGGCACACACCTTAGTTGGATAGCCGTGACTACAGACTAGTGACCTTGGGGTTGTAAGGGCTGACCTGTGGGGCAGTGCCTTAGGTGGTAGCACTGGCTGAGGGAGGTGGGTGATGGTCCTGAGCTCACACCAGGGGTGGTTGTAAGTCCTACTGCCCAGTGGTGGAACCAGCTCTTCGTGGTGCACTCCCCTTGGTGGGGGCTTGGGCTCCCAGCCACTGTGTGGGGTCCTGGCCGGGCACTGAGCAGCATGACCCTCCCCGCAGGCCTCCTTAGTCTGTGGGGTCTGACTGTGCATGTGGGGAGATGGGGCTGAGGCACTCACTGTCCGTTCTTGTGCTGGAACAGTGCCTTGGTGACAGGGGAGCTTGGCTGTCTCATCTGGGGCCTCTTACTGAACCCTGAACCCAAGATTCTAGGTGCTTCTATTCCATCTGGTTCTCCATCAGCGTCTCCATTTGAGATGCTCCCTGCTTTGCGAGTTCCTTGGAGAATTGAAAATGGTGGGAATGGTTGACCCTGTGTGGCTACTCAGTGGGTGGCAGCTGTCGCTGTCCGTAGCTGGGTTTGTGGTCTCTGGGCCTACGTTGGCTCTGTCCCATCTGTGGTGGAGGCTTGGTTTTGGCTTTCCTGCCGTGTCTTTGAGGGCTGCTGCTGAGTAAGTGTCGGCCCGTTATGGTCCTCACAGCCTTGACTCAGTTCCAGCCCAGCGATGTTGGGGTGGGGGGATGGAGACAGAGTGAGGGGACAGGGACATCGTTGGCGAGGCCAGTGGGATGATCCCCAGTGGTTTCCTCGCCTGGAATTTGACTTTATCTTCAGAAGTGGGAAATGCGGCTTGGCTGTTTGTGTCCCGGGCCTGTACCTCTCAGTGTAGTTTTTCCTCCTTTTTGTCATTTAAGTCTTTACTTTAAACCTCTGCTTGCTGCAGCATGTCTTTCCACAGCAGCTTGGTCACAGCCACAGGGGCCTGGGACACGTGTGCACCTGTGGGCACCCCATCTCTGCCTTGAGCCCACTGGTCGTGCCGCGAGGCTAGTGTGCACAGAGACAGCCAGCAGGATGACCTGGGAAAAGCTTGTGTGGAGAGCTTCCCTCTAGGATGACAGCATGTCCCAGCCCTTTCCTTCTTCCAGAAGCCTGGTTCAAATACCTGTGTCTTCTTAAACCAGGAGGCTCTGACATGTTTCCCTTGTACCCCAGGAATGCTTAGGTGATGTTGGTCCCTGACAGTGGCTGCCAGGGATGGGGGTGTGCTGGGACTGCACGCTGACCCAGCACCAGGCCTGTTTGCATTCCCTCAGGAGACATGCCAGGCCTCTGGGGTTTGGAAAGCCCAGCCCAGGAGAATGGCCCCAGAGCGTGCTCCCATTTCCAGGTTCAGGGCCGGGAGTCAGCCTTGTGTGTCGGAGTCTGGGAGGGCCCTCGGAGCGCCCTGGGGACCCCCGGAGGGCTGGGTTTCTTGGCTCAGGTTTGTAGACGTTCGCATGCCCCCATCTGGGAGAGGTGGTGTGGCTGAAGTACTGGCGCTCTGGTTTCTGGGGTGCGGTGGGCCGGGAGTTGCTTCACAAGTTGCAGAAATGGAAGGAGAAGGAAGCGCGCAGGATTCTGTAAGTCCTTAATCCTGCCTCCTGGTATTTCTGCGGGAGAACAGGGAAAGCCCTGTCTCTGCATTCCCAGTAAGAAAACACCATTTGCAAGGCCATTTAGGTCAAAGGGCGTGCCTGGGTGACCTCTACTTTTTAAAAGCAGACAAATCTTCTTTAGTGCCCCCCACCTGTCCAAGGTGGTATTAGAATGTTGGTGTCCGGGGCGCCTGGGTGGCTCAGTGGGTTAAAGCCTCTGCTTTCGGCTCAGGTCATGATCCCAGGGTCCTGGGATCGAGCCCCACATCCGGCTCTCTGCTCAGCAGGGAGCCTGCTTCCCCCTGTCTCTCAGCCTGCCTCTCTGCCTGCTTATGATCTCTGTCTGTCAAATAAATAAAATCTTTAAAAAAAAAAAAAAAAGAATGTTGGTGTCCACACACATTGGGACATAACTAGAAGCCCGTGATACCTGAATGTTGTTTATTGTTGGTGAGAAGGAGATAGTGAGAGATCTTATGGAGCCTTGAAACTTGAAAAGGGACTGATGTAGACGCAGCCACTGGCCCTCCCTGCTGCCCCCGTGGCAAGAGCCAAAGCAGGTGGCCGGGCCTCCTTGACTCACCATCCCATTTCCTGAGCCCAGGGCTTCCCTCTGGGAGGAAGACTCAAGGCTCCTTGTTGACACGTCTCTCAATTTCCCGATGGCCTTATGCGGACTTGATGAGCCGTGGAGCCTGCTTGCCACTGGTTACTGTAAGGAGTGAGCCTGGGAATGTGCCTTCAGGTTCTCGGGAACGAGTGCAGGGTAGCAGTCCTCTGATGTCGTAAGGCAACGTCAGTGCACTTTCATGGTGTTTGGCAGTGCATTAAAGCCGGCTCCGCCTGGTAGCCTAGCCCAGAGGAGGCCTGGGGAGGGAGGCAGTGCTGAGATGGTGGAGGACACGGCCTGGACACGGCCCGGACACCTAGCTCAGGCCAGCTCGTTCGGGAACAGTGGCCTGTGGAAGGCACATTTGGCATGCATATCTGCTCGTGCCTCTGAGTGGTCTCCCTAGAGCCTGCTAGAAACTGGAAAAGGCAGAGAGCACAGAAGCATGCGCTGATGCCATACTGTGAGGGCACCAGAAACTTTACACATGTTGTCCTCTCTGCTCCTTGCACCACCGGCGTGCAGAACACTGTACCCTGTATGTGTGTCGGTCTCACTGGCACGGGCCTCCTCGGGGTTGGAGCTTGGCCATGCACTCAGGTGCATCTGGCTTCAGACCCTGGGGGCTCTCATCATTTCGCCTCTCGTCGGGCATTGACTTTTCAATGGCTGGCTTAACTGCAGGTCGCTTCTCAGGGTCACAAGACCTTTCTTCCTGACCCTTGTCTGATACCGAGGCGGAGAAGTGGTTTAGTGGACTCCGTAGGAAGAATAGCAGTGATCTTGTCACGCGTGGGTAGTTATGGTCAGTCCGTTGTCAGGCGCCGGACACCTGAGGGTACCTGATTGCTGTGACTGGTGCCACAGACCTTCTGGATGAAGTGAGCAGTGGAGGCCTGTGCGGGAGGAGCTTTCCTGCTGCCTAGGCAGAGAGGACAACAGGGAATCAGTGAGAGAACCGGAAAGGCGCTCCCGGTCTTGTCCATGCTTCCCAAATGCCCGAATCGCTCACATTACAGGCTGCCTGCTTCAGAATTACGTGCAGGGAGATAACTTGAGGATGCTGATTCTTGGGATGTCTTTCCGGAGGTTCATAGTTAGGACTCTTTGCTAACTACATGCTTTGTCTGAGTTAGGACACGAGGCCCTCCTGTTGACCGTAAGCATGCACACACTGTGACTGTGCACTGGGGAGTGAGAGTCTAGCACGTTATCTGGCTGTGGCTGGACCCTTGCCCACCCACGCATACCACAGGTCCTTGCCTTGCTGTCTTAGGAGTCCTTTACTCTAAAAAGTTATGGAAAGCAAGGAGCTTTTTGTTTGTAGGGGTTCTGTTTTTCAGTAGTCACTGTTTTTGGAAATTAAGTTTTTAAAATTATTGATAATATGTTTATAATTTCTTTAAAAGGAACTCATCACTTCTTTTTTTTATTTTTTTAAAAGATTTTATTTATTTATTTGTCAGAGAGAGAGAGAGAGAGAGAGAGGGAGCGAGCACAGGCAGACAGAGGCAGGCAGAGGCAGAGGGAGATGCAGGCTCCCTGCCGAGCAAGGAGCCCAATGTGGGACTTGATCCCAGGACGCTGGGATCATGACCTGAGCCGAAGGCAGCCGCTTAACCAACTGAGCCACCCAGGCGTCCCGGAACTCATCACTTTTAAACAAAAAATATATTTTCTGAAACAGGATGTGGTGAGAAGAATGACATTGTTTTACATTTTTACGCATCTTTTTTGAAAAGTACTTTATTCATTTATTTGACAGACAGAGATCACAAGTAGGCACAGAGGCAGGCAGAGAGAGAGGAGGAAGCAGGCTGCCTGCTGAGCAGAGAGCCCGATGTGGGACTCGATCCCAGGACCCTGACATTATAACCCAAGCCGAAGGCAGAGGCCTTAACCCACTGAGCCACCCAGGCGCCCCTTTACGCATCTTTTTAATGTCTACTAAATGGAAGATGGTTGGATTCCCATATCTGCTTCTGCACTCAGTCTCTTTTGCTAGACTATTCTAGCTGGAATATATGAAAAAATCTGGCCTCATACAGATCTGTAGGTGGAAGTGGGAGGACCTGGGAGGTCCCCACAGCACCTTGGTGCTCAGAACTCTTCATGATCGGGGAGGGGGGTGCTGGAGGAAGGGGTGCGGACTGTCGTCTGACACCTTCTTTGGCTGGTCCTGCCTTTCCGTGTGGTGTTTCTGTGAGTTTAGAGGGCATCCTGTGATGTTTTGCCATCTGAAATTCACGAGCACCGGTCATGGAACATCTGGGAAGACTTCCCTAGATTGTTTTTTCTCTGGAAGCTGTTACTCCTACATACCCCAGAGAGGCCTGTTTTGCCCCATGTTGGGGTATTTGAAGGAGGAGGCCTCTGTTTTTCTGTAGCAGAGCGGATTTTCCTTGCAAGTGTCTTTGTTTAGATGGTTCATGGCGGGGCCGGTTGGTATGAGATGACTCCCACTGGGTTTCTGGTTGGGGGGTTATGACCTTGCTTAAGGCGCTCTCTGGAGAGCAATAGGACTGCCATGTGCCTGAAGGGACTAAGGCCTCTGGGATGCAAGAACAGCCCTCAGCGAGAGGATGGGGCCTTCTCACACAGTTATGGCTGCTGAACTCACTCGAGCTCTTTGGTGACTGAGGCCATTTAAATGGGCAGGTTTTTCTTCTCATTGTGCTAGAGAGCTGACTTGTGGTCATACATTTCTATCTTTCTTCCAAATAAGAAGCTAGTTGCTTTCTCACCAAGATTGGAAACAAGTCAAGGACGTCCAGTTTGACTTTATGCTGGAAGTCCTAGCCGATGCAATAAGACAAGGGGAGGAAATGTGTGTAGTGGGAGGGAGTAAAGAACCCTGTTGGTAGATGACATGGTTGTCTACACAGAAAATTCCAGAGAATCAGCCGAAGGACTCTTAGAACTCCCAGCCACTGTAGCAGGGTTGTAGCACGCAAGGGGAACAGGACTCAGTCATGCACGCTCCTATATGCCAGCAAGGAGTGGCTAGAATGTGAAGTTGAAAACCTCCTATGTATGTGAGCACCGAAGAAGACAGGCCGACTTAGGCATGAGTCTGACGATCGTATACAAGATGTCTGTGAAGCGCTCGTCTTTAATACCACGAACCCACAGTGATGGCGACAGTGTGGTGTGGGTGAACGAGGTGAGTCAGTGGAACAGAGCCCAGAGCCCCGAAGTAGACCCTGGGAGCACAGTTGGATGAGCGTTGATGAAGGAGCAGAGTGTGTCCCCCTGCAGAGAATGCAGCTCCACACAGCCCTTGCTCCAGAACTAACCCCAAATGGCTCATAGACCCTAGAATAAAATGCAGAACTTTTTACGGAAATCCTTGAAGGTAACGGGACCAGGCCTGGCTGACCTTTGGTTTGGCGATGATTTTTTAGATAAGAGATCAAAAGCATAATCTGTGAATGAAAAGCTTCATAAGCTGAGCTTTATTAAAATTACAAACTTCCATTCTATGAAAGGTACTGTTAAGGAATGAAAAAATAAACCCCAGCCTGGGGGGACATGTGTCTCAGAGAGGACTGTGATCCAGAACCTACAAAGAACTCTCAATACTCAGTAGTGAGAAAGCCCAATGACAAGATGGGCATTCACCTGAACAGACATCGCGACCCGGGGCATCTGCGCGGCCAATACCCGCACGGGAAGATTTCCCCCATGGTGCTTCCTCAGGGACGCACAGAGGAAAGCAGTGAGGAGACCTCCCCGCCACCGGCAGAACGGCCACGGTCCGGAACATGGTCAGCACCAGATGCCTGTGGGACACGGAGCCACGGGGCCCCTCGCACGTGGCTGCTGGAAACGTGGAAAGGCGTGGCCGTGTTGGGAGGGGCTTGTGGTTTCTTCCAAAACCAGCCACGCACTCGCCGTGCGGTCCAGTGGCCGCACGCCTCGGCATTTACCCCAGAAGATGACCATGTGGGTCCAAGTGACCCCTGTGCACGGATGTTCACGGCGGCATTACCCACAGCTGCCCAAACTGAGACGCGACCGGGGTGCCCTTGAGTCGGGGATGGACGCCCAGGCCGTGGGCCGTGCGGACGGTGGATGGTGACTGCTGCAGAGATGTGAGCTCTGAAGCCACAGGGACCCTGACATGTGTGTTCCTGAGCCCGCTCCCGACTGCGGATTCCAGCCAGGGGCGTGTTCCCAAGAAGGCGGGACTGCGGGGACGGTGACTGGAGTGGGGAATGATTGAGCATGGGATTTTTTGGGCAGTGCAATTGTTCTTTATGACATGGGTGTATGTGTAACATTTTACATTTGTTAAACTCTGTAGAAAGGTGACCTCTAATGTAAACTGTGCACTTTAGTAACGTGTCCATGTTGGTTCCTCAGGACGAGTGCAGCACACTTCTCTAAGGTGTTAACGGGGAAGCCGGCGGGAGGTACGGGGCAGTTCTGTAATGTCTGCCCAGTTTTCTGTAAATCTAACACTGCCCTACAAAATAATGTCTACGGAGCCAAAACAAAACAGAGACCATGATGGGCCTGCACAAAGAGCTGTCCCAGTGGTCAGAATCTTGGGACAAGTGCAGATGGCCGTGTCCTCTCTGCCCAGTCTGATTTTCGGGGCATGTGGAGCCAAGAGGGCTGCACTGTGTCAGGAGGTGGGGGTTCCAGGTTTGTGTTCATGAAGGTGTGTCCCTTCACTAGCCTCTTAAAAACACCTGACACCCCTGTTGTCACGGGCCCTGGTTCTAAGTGGGGTTTCAGGGGGAGATGGGAGGACTTTTGTGACTACTGGTTAGTGTTTTGGTAGAAATGGATCTGTTTCTTGTCCAGTGAGGACTGTTGTGCTTCCTGGTCCTGGCTTTCATAACTGGGGGGGCGGGGAGGATGGTGGGTGATCAAAGTGGGGGAGTAGGGGGGTGGGTAATGGGAGCCCTTGGAGGGTGAGATGTGTGGGAAGAGATGCACCAGGCCACTCTGCAGTCACCCCAGATCAAAATAGGGGTCCCAGCCAGAACATTCTGGGCTACTGTTTAGGAGGATGAGCTGGGAGACCTGGGTGCTGTGCTTGGTGTCCTCAGGGACAAGGCTTAGCAGGGAAGGAGACATGGAACTTTGAATTTTAAATTGGTTTAAATTCCTTTCAGCTGAACAATCTCCAGTGTTCCTTGTCTGTTTCTGTTGGAGAGCCAAGGGTGTTTAGTAGTCTCTCATTTCTATGCTCTGTTAATTTTATTATCTTTCCATATTTTCTTGCCATAAATGTAACAGATTTTATTAGGTTTAAACCATTTTTAATATAGCCTCTCTTAAAAAGCCAGAGGAATGAGCGGGATTATGTGTTGTAAGCCCTAGAACACTGGTCCTTTGCGTTTTTAAGCCTTTGGGCCATGACTGCCTTGGAGCCCTCCTGAAACGCCGTCACGTGCTGGTCCCAGCATGGGCTCTGCTGTATGCCCCTGGCCAGCTGTGGGGTCTCCGCAGAAGCAGGTAGCCTGTCTTCCCTTTCAGAAGCTCACGGTGCAGTACAAGAGGAAAGACCTGTATGAGCTTCTGTTTGGGAAAACGGGAGTCCCAGAGGGGTGGCTCACTCTATGTCACCCCTTTTGGCTCAGGGTGACGGGCTGTCCAGCGTCCCCTCCCTGTGTCCTGTCTGTGGGCAGAGACTTGATTCTTAGTCCCGGACGCTCCTCGGTCAGACAAGAGTCTGCACAGTTGCCTGTGGTTGGACTGTGGTTGGACTGTGTTCGGGGACCTGGAGGAAACAGCAGGTGCTCCTGCTGGGGGGGCGGGCCCGGATTGCGGCTTGTCCCCGTGAGTCCTGAGCCCCTGGCCCAGAATATGGTGGTTGCTCTGTGGGGAAGCACCTGGACACTGCCTGCATGGCCAGTTTGGGGCTGCCGGCACCCCTCGGCATGGGGACCCAGGCTGTGCTGGCTGCTGCCTGGCCCAGAAGGCTGGGCATGTCAGCTGGGAGAGCCGCCCCAGTGGGACATTTTGGGGCAGTTTCCTGATTCATTTTACATTTCTGTGACATTTTTGTAATTTACTCTATAATATGTTTTAGTGTTAATTATGAAACATCTGCAGAAATTAGTTTCCCGTAGAGAGACATGGTCCTCCAGGATTGTGCTGTGGTTTGCATGCGGCCCCTTGGGGCACCCTGGAGACACAGCCAGCAGGCCACCCTGCGTGTCACACCTCTGGGTATTTTTGGTTTTCTCCTTGCTCTCACGGCACAGTGGTCCTTACTCTCTGTCTGTACCCCGGGAAGGTCCTGGGCTCTACAGGCAGTGGTGGGGAGAAGCAGCCACGGCCAGTGGTCCCCAGTGCTTCTTGATCTGTCCCTCCACTGCACTCCCTCTCGTGCCTACCTCTGCTGGCCGAGTGGACAGTGGCAGGCCGTCAATGGGGTCAGGCCTGTGGGGCTTGTGATCTAGTCTGAGCTCCCGGCAGCAGTGGGGGTCAGGAGGGGGCCGGTGTGTCTGATCGGGTTGCCTGGGGGCATGCTCTTAGGGTTTCAGTGATGGGGGTAGGTGCTGGGACTCAGAGGCCATCTAGTTCTGGGAGAGAGGGTCACAGGACAGACACACACACTGTCCTTGCCTTTGGGCAGAGAGTGTTGTGCCCATGGAGGCCCACCTGTTGACCTGGGGGCCTGCTCTGATACAAGGGGAGTGTAGCAGCCATGTCCTTTGTCCTCAGGGACCTGCTCTTCTGTCTCACAGCCTTGGGTTCCCCCACTCCTCTGTGGGTTCCTGATTCTCTGAGAGGACAGCAGTGTGAGCCCCTGTGATGGTGGTACTGCAGACAGGACCCAGGGGTGGCTGTCAGCCGGGTAGTGTGCTGAGTGTGAGGCTCCCTGTCATGCCTGTAGCCTTTCCGTGGACCGCCTCATTCGTGTGTGCAAACAACTCCGTCTGTGTCTCCGTCTGTGGGCAGAGAGCTGTGGGCCCCGCAGTGTGTCCGCTTTGCTTGTTTTCCTCTGTCAGGGAGACGAGCGTGTCTGCCTGGCTGTCTTCGCAGGCCAGTAGCTCCGGAGGCACAGATCGCCGTGGCTGCTTTCCTCTCCACGGGAGAGGAAGTCCCTCGGGCTTCATGTCCTAGAGTCTTGTTTACCACTGGGCCTCAGGAAACCAGTTTTCCTAAGCAGCCTTGTCATCGGCAGGCGGCCGGTCAGGAGGCTGCAGAAGGGGCATTGTGGACTGCTGCTCCGTGGGCCCTCTGGGGACGGAAGGCACAAATGTCCCGCAGAGATCAGTCTCTCTCTTTGCTGTGCTGTTCCAGTGCACCCAGGCTTCCATAGACACTGAGCAGGCCCCGACTGGAAGCTCCGTCCCCCTCCGTCTGCTGCTTCTGCACGGGGTCTGCCAGGCCTGTCACAGAGACAATGCCACTCACTCCCTGCTCTTGGCAGTTGTCGAGACTGGTTCCCACTGGCTCTCAGCCTAGAAAGATCAGAGTGCTGCCCGCCCACAAATCCCATTTCATCCTCTGTGGTGGCCTCTTGAGTCGGCCTGCCCCCAACGCTGCCGGATGGGGTCCTGTGTCGCCTCTGCTTGACCGGGCCATTCTGGCAGTAGTGGGCACTCTCCTTAGGACCTAAGATACCTCTTCGTGACACAGCTTTGGGAGCTGAGGCCATGAGAGTGCTTGTCCCCCTCCCACTGGCACCTTCTGGGTTCTGCCTTCACGCCCCACAAATTAACCCCTGGCTGGCCATGTAGGGGTGCGGATGGGGAAGGGAGAGTGGGTTCCAGCACGGGTGAGGCTGGAGTGGTTGCTGTCCCCGGGGACTTCAGCATGTCCTGCTCGGGCCGGAGAGCAGGCTGTGGCCAGAAAGGGGCTGCAGGGCATGGGGAGGCCAAGGAGGAGCTGGCCCCTCCTGTGGGGGTGGTTCCAGCAGCTGCCCATGCTGCTCCCAAGTTCAGGGGAACAGAGGGGCTTCGGTGCCAGGGCAGCCAGGGGCATGGGGAGCTCCGTGCAGTGGCCGTTCTGGGACCCCTTGGGTGCCCAAACCCGGCAGGCTGAGGCTGCAGGCCGGAGCCCCAGTGTGCTCGCGGACGGAGCTTAACTATTCCATATTGTTCCCAGCTTGGCTGAGCCCCAGACACGACCTGCCAGGCCAGGCCTGTTGATCTGATGCTCCCATCAGAGAGGTTTCTATAACCCCTGAAGCAGGTCATCCGAGCTGCTCTCAACAGTCATTTCCTCGACACAGCCTTCATAGTTTTTGCTTCCTGTGAATCCTTTCTGGATGTGCGGATTGTTATATGGGAGTTGAACCATCTCAGTCCTTGACGATGGTGTGTGCTTCTCTGCCTCCTGGCCGCTGGCCCGGAGAGTGACCGGGGCCGCACTCGAGCCCGCAGCCTGGCCCTGGGGCTCCGCAGCCCAGCACGCCATGTGGCGTGATGAGCGGGATCCTCGGCTGCAGGGTGTGCTTGAGCTAGCTGCTGACAAATGCAGTTCAGTGACAGAAATGCCAAATAATTAGTCTGGGACCAGAGGTGTCTGAAGAATATGTGCAGAACGGAATAATCATCTGGCTTCACGAAGACCAGATTGATTTGGAAACAGTCTGGGGAACGCTTCAGCCGCCGGGCCATGGCCCAGACCAGATACGGAATTGCGTGAACCGAAGTGGCCTCAGTGCATTCTTGTAACCACTGACTATGATTAAAATGCTTTCTGTTTATCAAGGGCCCGTTGTGTACTAGGAGCTTGGCAGGCATCGGTCGGACTCATCCTCGCAGTACCGGGGGTGGCCTGAGCTGCAGAACTAAGGGCTCAAGGTCACAGAGCCGGTTCTTGGAGCCCGTCCAGATTGGATCCCAGACTGGCCACTCTTGCTGGGTGCTGTCCTCTGGACCGCCGTCCCCAGTGCCGGCGGTGTGACTGAAGTGGGATTTGTGGTGGCCCAGCAACGTGGGAATCTGGCACCGAGACCCCCGGTGACCAGCCTGTTGTCCAGGCATCTCCCCAGGGTGCAGTGGGCTTGGTGCACATGCTGCTGCGGACACGGGGTGTCTGTTGTGGGCCTCCGACTGCTCTCGTGGAGGGCTGCGGGGCTCCTCCTTCCGCAGCTCCTCTCGAGGCAGCAGTGCTGCCACATCCCCTCAGCTAGATGCTGCCTAGCACCCCTGGTTCCCGAACCCTGTCCTGGGCCTGTGCTCTCTGCCCAAGAGCCGCCCTGGCTCGGCTCCCTCCTGTCTGTTCACCTTTTAGCCCGTGGGGCCTGCCTACCCAGCAGGTGTCCTGGGCCAGCACCCAGTCACAGCTTGCTGGCCTCCGTGCCATGCTGCCAGATAGAGTCCAGCTGCGTTCTGCCGGGCTGTCCCGGGTCCTTCTTTCCTGCCCCAGCCTCGTCTTCCTGCTGCTCTCCATGCGGGTTTCCACCTCTTCTTGTGACTAGACTAGAGCCACCCCTCGGTGCTCCCAGAGCCCATCTCCATGGCCTGTGATGCTGAGTTGTGGGCACATCTTCTAGATATTCCCGCACAGGACCCAGGGCCAGGAGCCCACT
Source organism: Taxidea taxus jeffersonii (assembly GCA_003697995.1). Classification (NCBI taxonomy): domain Eukaryota; kingdom Metazoa; phylum Chordata; class Mammalia; order Carnivora; family Mustelidae; genus Taxidea; species Taxidea taxus. Next base: position 946 of record RCUC01163056.1, on the reverse strand, counting down.
CACGTCAGCACCATGCAGATACCCACTGGAGCGGGGGGCCCATGCGTGGCCAACTGTGCGGGCAGCGCAAGGAGTGGCTGGTTGCATGAGAGTGCTGACAAGAGGCCCTTGAGCCGGACTGCAGCCGCCCTGGTCCTACTTGTGTTTATTCTTCCCCCGGGCTTGCCTCTGTGATGCGTGTGTCATTGCTCAGATGGACTGCTTTATTATGCATCTCCCGTTTTAATTCACCGTTTGTCTGAAATGCCCTGTTCTATGCACAGGAACACGATTTATCAGCCAGGTCGCCCGGCAGTGTGAAGTCGGATTATGTATTGTGAGGTCTGTGGTTTCTAATGAAGCCCGAAGCAGAGGCGGGCAGTGCCATTGCCGGACCCCCGCCTTGATGGGGCCCAGCGTTCGATGTGGGGCTGATGCGTGAGCGTGTCACGACTTCCGTGCCAAAGGAACTCAGTGTGCTGTTCCCAAACCCTGGGAGTGAGCACAGCAGCCAGTCCTCCTCATGCTTGGCTTTTCAGAGCTGGGCTGTGCAGCCGTGTGCCTCGCATGAAAGAGCCACGAAGGGTCCACACGTGGGGGCAGTGGCCCATGGTGGCTCTGTTTCCTCACTCTGAGTGTTCAGAGCATGTGTACTGGGCCTACTGCGTGAAAGCCCCATGCCTGCTCTCGCCCTACCTTGCATGGGGGTGGGGTGTACTCGTGTGTGTGCTCAGCGGGACAGGACTCTGCTCCTCTCCGTGTGTATGTCTGGGGAGCTGGGTTTTCACTGATCCAAAGACGCAGTTTGAAGCTGCCCATGCCATGGTTGTTTTTGCGTCTGCTCTTTTTTTATTTTTGGCTGGGATCCTCTGCGGGTTGCTTTGTGGGGAGTTTTTGGTCTATGGGTCACATGTTAAGCTTACTTCCGTGCACTCTGGGCCAGGGCAGAGGGAGGCTGGGCCCCCCC